>CM069860.1:10574134-10846634 GCA_036172795.1 Pelodytes ibericus | reverse complement strand
GCGGTGGGAGGTGCAGTGTAGGAGGTGCAGTGCTGGGCGGTGCAGTGTGGGAGGTGGGAGGTGCAGTGTGAGCGCTGGGAGGTGCAGTGCTGGGAGGTGCAGTGTGAGCGCTGGGAGGTGCAGTGCTGGGAGGTGGGAGGTGCAGTGTGAGCGCTGGGAGGTGCAGTGCTGGGAGGTGGGAGGTGCAGTGTGAGCGCTGGGAGGTGCAGTGCTGGGAGGTGGGAGGTGCTGTTCTCTCCCAGTCAGGAGCCCCGGGCTCAGTGCTTAGTGCTCAGTGTGACGGGGCCTCGCCGGGATGGTACCGCCTGTGAGCCCCATGGAGTAGTTGGAATTACAAGGAGCGCAGTACCGGAGGAGGTGGTCGGAGTTTATTTTCTCTCGGAGTCACCATGAAGAAGCAGTTTAATCGTATGAGGCAGCTGGCCAACCAGACTGTAGGGAGGTGAGTGTCCATTGGAGTAACCCCCAATCCACACCCTGTTACACTCCCAATCCCCCCGGATCCCGTCTAATCGTGCCCCCTGTAACTTCTGTATCCTTCCCCTGTCACTACTACTACTGTGATCCCCAGACAGCAGCACTTTCTGGCCTCTTTCTACACTTTACCCCTCCTTTCACCCCCTCTGTGTCTCCCTCTGATATGTACCCCTCCTGTCTGCCCCTCTTATATGTACCCCTCCTGTCAGCCCCTCTTATATGTACCCCTCCTGTCAGCCCCTCTTATATGTACCCCTCCTGTCAGCCCCTCTTATATGTACCCCTCCTGTCAGCCCCTCTTATATGTACCCCTCCTGTCAGCCCCTCTTATATGTACCCCTCCTGTCAGCCCCTCTTATATGTACCCCTCCTGTCAGCCCCTCTTATATGTACCCCCCCGTCAGCCCCTCTGATATGTACCCCCCCGTCAGCCCCTCTGATATGTACCCCCCCGTCAGCCCCTCTGATATGTACCCCCCCGTCAGCCCCTCTGATATGTACCCCTCCTGTCAGCCCCTCTGATATGTACCCCTCCGATATGTACCCCTCCTGTCAGCCCCTCTGATATGTACCCCCCAGTCAGCCCCTCTGATATGTACCCCTCCTGTCAGCCCCTCTGATATTGACCCCTCCTGTCAGCCCCTCTGATATTTACCCCCCCTCTCAGCCCCTCTGATATTTACCCCCCCTGTCAGCCCCTCTGATATTTACCCCTCCTGTCAGCCCCTCTGATATTTACCCCCCTTCTCAGCCCCTCTGATATTTACCCCCCCTCTCAGCCCCTCTGATATTTACCCCCCCTGTCAGCCCCTCTGATATGTACCCCTCCTGTCAGCCCCTCTGATATTTACCCCTCCTGTCAGCCCCTCTGATATTTACCCCTCCTGTCAGCCCCTCTGATATTTACCCCTCCTGTCAGCCCCTCTGATATTTACCCCTCCTGTCAGCCCCTCTGATATTTACCCCTCCTGTCAGCCCCTCTGATATTTACCCCTCCTGTCAGCCCCTCTGATATTTACCCCTCCTGTCAGCCCTTCTGATATTTACCCCTCCTGTCAGACCCTCTGATATTTACCCCTCCTGTCAGCCCCTCTGATATTTACCCCTCCTGTCAGCCCCTCTGATATTTACCCCTCCTGTCAGCCCTTCTGATATTTACCCCTCCTGTCAGACCCTCTGATATTTACCCCTCCTGTCAGCCCCTCTGATATTTACCCCTCCTGTCAGCCCTTCTGATATTTAGCTCCTGTTTTTCTTCTCCCCTCCTAACTCCACTCTGATTTGTGTTTCCTGTTTCCTCTCTCACTCTCACCCCTAGATCCTTCCTGATCCTAATTTACACCTCTCTCCTGTCTCACCCCCTCTCCTTCCACCTAAAAATTCCTTTCGTTTACCTCCAGCCTCTCCACTCTCTCTGGAATTTCCTTGCTCCCCCCTTTAACCCAATCCCCCCTCCTTCACCTTTAGCCAATTCTTTACCTATAAACCACCTCTCCTTAAACCCTTTCAAGTTACCCCCTGCCCTTTACCTACCTCTCCCCACTTCCACCCCCCTTTACCCCCTTATTTCCTAACTAGTTCCCCTCCCATTTCTCCCCTTCTCATTTTTTTCCTGTGTGTGCTCAGTTTTCCCCCTCAGATCTCCCCACCTCTTCATTGTGCTTTTACCCCTAATTACATCAACTTGTTCTTTCGCCCCCCTTCTCCTTCCAGGTTTTAATTATTGTCAATATAATTACTATAATTGACAGTCACAATTTCTAGATACAAATTTAGACAGATTACAGAACATAATAGGTCTGATCTTTCTTTTAAAGTCTTTACCCCAGTTACCCCCCTCTCCTTTCCATGGGAATTTAATTATCTTTTGTTGTGTTTTATATGTATAAATCTATTGAAATCATTTGGTCAGGGGCTACTAAACCCCACCACATCTTTGGCTTTAAAGAATTTTGGAATCTTTTTTTGCCTATGCTTGAGTAAGATTGATAAATTTAGGAGTCTGGTGGGATAATACTTTATACCCGACGGTACTTACCAAGCTAATGGGTGCAATGGTTTCTGGTAGGCCCAGATTAAGTTATGGGTGTGTGTAGGTGTATAATTTGAGATTTGTCATTTTGGTGTTTTTTTTTAAGGTCATGTAATCTGGGGATTACAAGTTTGCTGATACATCATGCCATTCCTCTGTGATGTACCATATATGTTGTGAAAGGAAGTGTGAGCATGTCCGTGCTGTCGCAGAGTTCCCTACTCATTTCGCATTGCGATTCTATTACAGCACAGATTCTAATTAAGCAGCTATTTATGGTGCTGGTATATAGGGTCTTTCAGGAGTGGGTGAAACGAACGTTTGATTTTTTGTCGTGTTCACGGCATTCGAAGTGTTAGCTCTTGGGAGCAAACGCGATAGTAAACACAAGTGTAAGCAGGCTCCCTGACAGTAGAGTAGCTGCGTTAGCATGACTAGGTATTTAAATACCAATGTTAATTGAGCAAATATATGTGTGCTATTCACCAATAGTGAACTGGGGGGGATCAGGCATCACTAGCCGAACTGGATAGACTGGTAAGTAGGAGAAATTTTCCAACTCTCCTACTAATGTCTGATTTTAGGCTTAATGTTTGGCCCGTAGGAACCCATCTGACATGTTTGGTGTGTTCAAATTGTACACGATATATTGTGGAGGCACTAGGCTAGCGTTACACAGGGCACCCTTTCTATGATTGGTAGCAATGGTTTTTAATGCAGCCCTGCTGCATGCATTTTCTATAACGCATTGGCCACACCGATAGACCGCTACCTGGGGGGGGGGGGGGGGGGAGGTTTTAAACATTCCTGCTATTGTCATTACTAGAGAGTCTGGTAATGCTATCCAGCTGTTTGCAGAACCACAACTCCCACAGTACAATATTCATGTGGTTCCAGCTGTGCTGATTGGTTCATTTTATATTGATGGCTACTTTAGTGATACATGCATACATACATACATGCATACATACATACATGCATACATACATACATACATACATACATACATACATACATATACCAGCTTGTAAACCCGGGGAGGGATTTGAAAACCAAGCACTAAGTCACTTCTCCAGTGTCTGCTTGTGGTCAGTGCTGGCAGAAGAGAGCTGCCATCTTTTGGCACAGGGGGGGTGAAATCCAAATGTAGTCACCCATGGTACAACGTTATCACCCGCAATCATCAGAGATAGACACAGGTAAGCTATAAGGATTGGTAAAAATAAGACAAGGGGCAGCACGGGGGGTCAATTGCCCCTCTAACCTCAAAGTGATTTTTTTTCCCCCAATTCTTTTCATACAGCTATCCCCAAATATGAAACACAAAGATACTGCCTTTGCTGTTCGTGCCTGGCACAAGCCAAACATTTCGTTTTGGATGGGCGGGCTTTTTCAGGCAGAGTTGGTATCCTGTGGCTCCCTGGCTGAGCATCATAGGAGCACTAGTTTCCAGGTAGCTGAAGGATCTGTTGTAATTGATCAAGAGGGACGAATGACGTAACTCTTTCTTTTATAGAGCAGTATTTATTTTTCCTTTTAATTTAAAAGATAATTAAAAGAACACACAATATATATATAATCACTTAACTGAGCTTGACATCGTTTTCAGAGACTTTAGAAGCTAGCAGTAGGAATTTTCGGAGCTGCGCCTCTATTCTTTCATTAAGGCATGTCTATTTAAACCATCTTCACGATGAAACCTTTCACTTTAAAAAACGTTCATTATATGTTAGCAATTGTCAGAACTATATAGCTCCAAGGACAGAAATTAGGTCCGTGAGATTGGCACCGGTATATTCCCTTTTTTTATCACATGTAATGCTTATGATATTTGAAGTCTATTCTCCGAGGTTGAAAACACTGAACCCCCGACGATCTCTCTCTAAACCATTACTTTGGCCTTTATTTTGCCGTCTCTTATCAGTTTCCATCTCTCATTGTGAAGGATCCATGCAGTGCTTTTGTTTTGTAACTTGCGTTATCTGAGGCACAGCGGAAGACGCACGCTCGGCCAATCAGAGCCAACGCCCACCGCGCACTGTGGTCTATCGGCTCTGCATCTCGTTAAGGTCTCCCCTGGCGCTCTAACTGCGCTAGCAGCAGTAGTGTATCTTCCACAAGGCACTCTCCTAGGGCGGCACTTTGCCAGAGGGTGTTAAAGCACACTTCTGGTGCTTCAAACATTTTCGCTCCCTCCCCCACTATTCAGCAAGCTTTAGCTCCTTCCAATTAATCTGGGTGATGGGGGCATGTAATGAACGTGGTGGGGGTATTTAATGAGGGTGATGGGGGCATGTAATGGACGTGGTGGGGGTATGTAATGAGAGTGATGGTGGCATGTAATGGGGGTGATAGGGCATTTAATGTGTGTGCAATGTGGGTGATGGGGCATTTAATGAGGGTGGTGGGGGTATGAAATGAGGGTGATGGGGCATGTAATGGATGTGGTGGGGGTATGTAATGAGAGTGATGGTGGCATGTAATGGGGGTGATTGTGTGTGCAATGTGGGTGATGGGGGCATGTAATGGACGTGGTGGGGGCATGTAATGAGGGTGATGGGGGCATGTAATGGATGTGGTGGGGCATGTAATGGGGTGATGGGGTATGTAATGAAAGTGATGGTGGCATGTAATGGGGGTGATTGTGTGTGCAGTGTGGGTGATGGGGGCATGTAACAGGGTGATGGGGCATGTCGTGGGTGTGCGGGCATGTCGTGGGTGTGCGGGCATGTCGTGGGTGGGGTGGTTGCCCAAATTTAGTGTGCCTAGGGCAGCACAAAACCAAGATACACCACTGGCTAGCAGAGAGAGACAGTCAGTGACCGGATCAGCTTGCATGCTACAGAAGCAAACCGGTTGCATTATATAATGTGACTGAGCCTACCATACTGTTACCCAGCATGCCATTAAAGAGAGGACAAGTGAAAAGACTCTAGTATAAGGATAAACTGCCATGCATGTTTTAAAGGTACATGCCTGTGTATTCTCTGTAGCAGCCATGATGCTTCCTTAGCCAGCCTCACGGATGAGGCATCCAGGGATTCACCGACAGTCTGTGCCAGTGTAGTGAGAGACCCTCATTTTCACACACCACCAACAGAAAAACAAAACAAAAAACTTGTGTGTCAACGTGAGGCAGCTTTTAAAGTAGTTTCAGTGTCACATACTTTCCCTTTAAGACTCTGACGCATCTCTATGATGCTTGGGTTTAACTACGCGATTGCCATAGCGCTGCAATGGTCGGCCGTCCCTCCCGTCATCCAAGGAGTTAATTATGCGGAACAAACAATTAACCCTTCTGCCACTGGATTCGCCTAACCGGGCCAACACGTTATAATACGTTTTGATCTATCAAGAAAAAAAGGTTTCCTTTTTCAAACATCCCGTGATTATCTTTGTTGCAGTGCAGCAATCTGAGCCGGATCTTGCTGATAAAGGGTTGACAAATATTTACAGACTTTAGGAGCCAGCCAAGTTTATTTTCTAGGAGCCAGGGCAAGGGTCCTGTATCAGATTGCCATGTAAAACAACACCAAAAAGCAGGCAGGAGGGATTTGAGGAGCCAGGACTGCCTGGCTCCTGGGATTATTGTACTAAAGAGTCTTATTTATTCTTCTTGTTTACAGATGCTAAAAGCAGCACACACTGAGCTCATTTTAGAAACCTCTCTCTCACAAGCACTAACGTTGAATTATTGATAATAAAAAGCTGGAGACACTTACTGGCAGATCCATTCCACTCTGATCACTTTGTCTCAAGCAGAACATTTATAAAATGCTAAGCTATTATTTTATTTTGTCCCATGACCGGTCCTGTCTCGCTTGGGGTTGGCACCAGTGATTCTAGCATACATTGCTTTAAGATTCACGGCCCCCTACAGATATGCATGGTTTTTTCCAGTGATGGCTAACCTCGGCACTGCAAAGGTTTTTTTTTTGTGTGTGCTAAGGTTGGCTTTTCTTCTCTCCTAATTATGCTCTAAATATATTTTGAAGCCGTGCCCTTAATGGGTATCGTGCAGGTATGTTGACATCTATTATTAAACATATCTTGAAAAGGAGTGTATCAATTACTTTCAGTTTATAACACAACAATGTTTGGATGTCCCATTTAGTATTTCTTTTGTGTGAGTAATTGCACCAGTGGTGCTTTTTAAGGTCCTTTTCGCCACCATAGTTTTTTGGTTAAAAAGTAAAAAAAAAATAAAAAAATAAAAGTGTTGGTGTCAAACTGCTGCCTTCCAGCTCCTAGATGACTACATCACCCATAGTGCTTTGCCAGTCGCTTAGCTGACGGAGAGCATTATGGGAGATACATGGAATTCCTTGGGTTGACTACCCTTCACTCCCCGGTCACAGTTTTGATTTTTCGAGTAAAAATGGCCGAGCTGGAACAGCTGACCGGCTATTTTCGGCCATTTAGACTTTCTATCTAAACCTTAGGCGTTCCACTGGGTCAGGACTACAACTACCATGATTCTCTGCCCCTCTCGAAGGCTGGAGGGGGATCATGGGACATGTAGTTCATCGGCAACTGGAGGCCGCGGTTGGATGCCAGGGAAAGGAAACCGTTCACTCTTATGACATGAATGGCCAAAGCTGTTACAGACTATAGCAGTTTGCAAACTCTTTGTGCTCGTATTGTAATGGCAGCCATCTGTCTGTGGCATGTCGGACCCTGCTCTTGTGGCCAGCCTGTGGGGGCTTCTGGAACAAAAGCCACGGTTGCTATTCTGTTCGTCCCTCTCACGCCGTCTAAAAGAAAGCTATAAAACTCTCAAATTGGTTACGTATCTCCAATTGGCATTAAGAGAGTGGTTTGCCACCCTGGCACCAAGATTAGCTTTTAATACTACTGTTCTTAAATATGTAGATATTTAGATTGTATTATTATTTTACACAAGCTAACTTTGACATTAGATTCTTATCGGCTAGAGTAAGGCTGTACGGACTAGAGTAATGCGCAGGAAGTCCCGTACCAGATGCCCTAGTGATGGGAATATGACACTAGCAGAGCAGAAACGAGTTGGATGCCATATGTTTCCAATGAACCGTGAATCTGTTCCAGCCAGTTACCTGGTTTGAATAAAGGAATTGGGAAATGGAGGAGAGGCACACTGTCTCTTTAATTAACCCTTTGCGGGCTGGCGAAGGGACCATATGGCGGTGTAGGCCATATAGCTTGATTGAACAAGAAACCTGAGAAGAAGAATTTGGATTATTAGGTATTGACGCTGTTTATAAATTGTGTTTTAAGAGTTTGGACAGATACGTTTCACACTAGAAATCAAGTCATACAATGGTTTGTTATCCTTGTTGGATATAATATTTTATTGAATTTTTTTTTTAGGAAATGTCCCTGTGTTTTTTTAAGGCTGATCCTCATCCACAAAGCAAAATGTAATTGATTAGTTTGCAATTTGCTACGTTCACCTCTCGTAAGATGGTACCGATTACTTTCCTGGAGAGCCCATGCTGCTTGAAGGGCAGTTATACCTATTATATTTTCTATATGTTATTCAAATATTTTTTTATTGAAGATTTTTCAAATCACAATGTAAACATGTATACAATAATATTAATTAATATAGAAGATAAAATTAGAACAGGGGATAAACTCTATATGTACAGTCATCCAGTGGTATACGAATAACAACTTATCAGATTATACACTATATTATTATATACAATCACAAATATACTACTTATTAGCAATCGTCATCCGGTCAGGAATGAACTACGAAATAAGATTATAATTTGGTGTTGCTAAGTGGAAGGCTAGTTTGCTATATTTTCTATATGTTGTTGAACATATTTCTAATATAGATGAACCTGCACTGATTTTTACTTAAAACTAATTTATGGTTTTCTTGTAGTTTTACTTTGACTATAATTTCACCGGGGCTTCTAAATTCCTCCCCATTAAGGAGGGGCTAAGAGAGAGAGAGAGAGAGAGAGGGGGGCAGGTTCGTTTTCCAGTGATCTAGGGGGAGATCTCTCATGCCCTCCCCTCTTTCTGGCCACACTGGAGAAATGACTGCAGGCTCCAGGTTATGACATCATTCCTGGGACAACATTCCATTGGTTTCTGTGGCGACTGCGGAATGTTTCGAACGAAGAGTTGTCAAACAGCAGCCAGCCAGGTGTTGGAGAACTACATTTCCCATGTTCCCCTTGCCAGCTTCTTAGCTGACCAGGTATTCTGGGAGATGTAGTCCAAGTTTAACAAACTTACTACAGACACAGGTATAAATGTATTGAAAATGCATGGAGTGACTGGTCTCCTGTGTATAGAGGGCTTCAGACTGTGCTGCCAAAATTACCAGCAAATACATGGCTCAAAAATATAAAAAGGCAGCAAAACAATATCTGAACTATTAAAAATAATAATAATAATAATTGATCCATACATTTGCAGACGACTCTTATGCCCCATACTCCCATAAACATGCCTTTTGGTAACAGTTTCCTTAAAGCACATTTACAGAAAAGGTCCTGTGAAATGTATTTTTACCTTTCATGTGTCACACCCATGAGTTTGCAAAGGAGTGCCATGATATGTTGTTGTCTATGCCACCGGTCTAATAGAAAAGGAATCTGAAAAGAAAGAAAAAAAAAAAAGTCCCTTTGTGGTGCAGAAGTTCCCAAGGACTGAGTCATAGGGGAACTCAAATAATGCCTGTTAAATGCATGTGAAATGCACTTATTTTTTTAATTTAAAACAGTATACAGGTCTCCTGTAGTTTGACATTGGAAATAATTTGAGCGGGGCTTATCAATTCACTGACATTCCAAGGAGAGAGGCGCTAGAGCAAGTCGATGCCACTTTATGTGCCGTTTTGTAGGAGATGGGAGCTGATATTTTTTTGGGACACCGGCCCTTTAAAAAAGCTTTGTCACCCGTCCCCTATTGATCGATGGGCTTGCGGTTTTTGTTCTGCTCCTGCTACAATAGAATTCTTTAATTCGCAAACAAGCTTGGCCTCTGTGTTTGTTGCCATTTTAAGAAGTTGCTGACTCAGGCCTCTATTCTGCTTAGACAGTAACCAGTACAGTTGCAGAGGCGATACTGTTACCGTATACTGATATATAGCACGATCCTATTGAATACAGGCCTGCAAATACATTCTCCGGAGACTGGACCGCGTCTCCCTGTACAATCTCTGTATGGCTCTGCCTCGGTGCTGCCTCGCTCCTGCAGAACTTCAGCTTGGCTCCTAATTATGCTTTGATTCCCAAACTTGGATCAAAGGCCACATAAACATGCAGACACTGACCGTATATATAAAATCTATAGGGTTTTTAGCCAGGTTGGGGCTCCCCTAAAAATCCTGAAGGGATGGGGTCCATGGGCTACCAGTTCGACATCAATGTTCTAAGACCCATGGCACTCCAGTAGTCGATAACTACATCTTCCATAATGCATTTTATCAGCTGGCAGAGGAGTATGGGCTAAGGGGTTAAAAGGATGGCAAAGCTATCTAGAAAGCACAATAAAATCTCTCTATATATTATATATATTCACTAATGTGAGTTTATTCAATTATATGTAGATTTCTTTTTTTTTCTTCTTTTTTTTTTTAAAGTAATAAGGTACGTTCTGCACATGTGTGGAGGCAACATGTTCCCCAAAAAGCGTATTTTATATGATATGAGTTGGGTTATGGATAAAAATCCCAAATATATATGTGTATAATTTTTTTTTAAATCGGCTTCTAGAAAACCCTGGACAATGGAGGAAGCTTTATTTCCACATGGAAAACTGTCAGGATGATAATAAAAATGTGAACTCTTCCTTACTCTGTGATTGCGCATAATTTAAAACTTTCCAACTCTTTAATTTCTATCCAATTAATATTCTTCTTGAGCGTGAATGGCCCATCGACGTGTTAAAGCCGAT
The DNA here is from genome assembly GCA_036172795.1 of Pelodytes ibericus. Taxonomy (NCBI): domain Eukaryota; kingdom Metazoa; phylum Chordata; class Amphibia; order Anura; family Pelodytidae; genus Pelodytes; species Pelodytes ibericus. The sequence goes on along the minus strand of CM069860.1, from coordinate 10,836,226 downwards.
CCAACACCTTTGTGTCACCTTCAAAAAGACCAGAGTCTTGTTTAAAAATAAAAATAAAATTACAATGTCATAGTTTTTTGTTATTCTGCAAAACTCTTACCTTTTTGTTCCAAATATTGCTTATTCACTCTCTTCTCCTGCAACCTGATCTTTGGGGCATTGGCCGGACACCTCAGCCACAATTTCCCCTTCATTCTGTGCTTTTGAGGTTGGTGCATTGGCCAAATTTAGATTATTCTGCAGTGTGGATCACAGAAAGTACCGCACAGATTGCATGGTTTAATGCAGGGTGTTGGCCTGTCACAGCATAGAGAGTGTACATACTTTACATATCTGCTTTCTGTCACTTATCGCCTATACAGTGAGAGGGTTGGGGGGGCTTTCTTTGCAAGCCCACGATGTCTAGGGACCAGTATTTAGTAGGGGGGGGGGGGGGGGGGGGGACAGGAAAGTAAGAGGAATTTTAGTCCCTGACCTTTTTCCGTGAAAAAAATGATTGACTGCACAGTAAAACATAGAATGTGTCGGCAGATAAGAACCATTCGGTCCATCTAGTCTGCCCAATTTTTTTTGAGTACTTTTATTAGTCCCCCGTTCCCGGTCTTATAGCTAGGATAGCCTTGTGTCTATCCCACGGATGCTTAAAATCCTTGACTGTGTTTACCTCTACCACTTCTGCTGGAAGACTATTCCATGCATCCACTACCCTCTCAGTAAAGTAATACTTTCATTAGTCCCTGGCCTTATCTTATATCTAGGATAGCCTTGTGTCTATCCCACGGATGCTTAAAATCCTTGACTGTGTTTACCTCTACCACTTCTGCTGGAAGACTATTCCATGCATCCACTACCCTCTCAGTAAAGTAATACTATCATTAGTCCCTGGCCTTATCTTATATCTAGGATAGCCTTATACCTATCCCACGCATACTTAAACTCCTTCACTGTATTAACCTCTACCACTTCTGCTGGCAGGCTATTCCATACATCCACTACCCTCTCAGTAAAGTAATACTTCCTGATATTACTTTTAAATCGTTGCCCCTCTAATTTAAGACTATGTCCTCTAGTTGTGGTACTTTTTCTTCTTTTAAATATACTCTCCTCCGTTACTGTGTTGATTCCCTTTATGTATTTAAATGTTTCTATCATATCCCCCCTGTTACGTCTTTCCTCCAAGCTATACATGTTAAAACACTTATTCATTTTATTTATATATATATATATTTTTTTTTTGGGCTGCTGAGATTAGCAGGGTAGAGGAAGCTGATTTAGGACTGGGGGCTTCCCATCTCTTGCAGAGCAGTTTTCATGCATCACAAACCAATGTAATATTGATATATTTTGAATTTTTTTTTATTTTTTTTTTTTAAAGAGCTTTTCTTGGCTATATATTATATTAAGGAGCCAGTAGTAACCGTTTTAATGCCATGAATCCTGGGAATTTGCCACCTCTGACCTATCACATTCATTGTAGTCACAGACACTTGTGAAATGTTTAATGAGAGCCTTTCCCAGTGAGTTACAGATCATGTGCCGGGAGATCTCGCAAATATTTCCAACAAGCCTCTGATTTACAGTCATATTAAAGGCCGAGAGAAACATCTGACGGTTTCATGTTTTAAATAAAACAAATATGTTGTTTACTGCAATATTATTTTCTTTTTTATTCTTTCGTTCATCACTTCGCAGCCTCTTTCCTAATGATTTTAATTTTTGTGTGTAAATCCTGTTTAAAAACTCTTTTTTTTTTTGTTTTAAATATGGCTGTGTGTTTATACATAGCAAGAACTGATGAGCAAACATTTTAATAAAAAAATTGGTTTCCCTGGCGATTGCTCCAGTATTGCACTTGAGCAAAAAAAAAAAAAAAATCTTGAAAAAGAAAATACTTGTTTAAATTTATTTAAAAAAAATCCTCTTATATAGTTGTTCCTTGCTATTTTTCTGTGGCAGGTACATTTTTTTAATGTACAATTTTGCACAGCTTATTATTCTCTCACCTTAAAGGGACAGTACCACCTGTGGCCCGGTATGCAAATTACACGTTTCTCCTTGAAAAGCAGATCATTTGCATACCGTGCCACAGGTGATGTCATAAGCTGTAGACACATTTAAAACACATTTATTTCCTCCTAATTTATTTGCAGTTTTGCTAGCACAATATATAGATAATTTTTTAATGCTCTACATGCACAGTACAAAGGTGATACCGTCCCTTTAAACCGTACATCTATACTGCTATAGAGCTCGCCATTTTGTGCCTGAGGTGGGGTCATATGACTTCCTAGGGTGGCAAAATGTCCGTGCAGGAATGTTTCCTGCCTTCGCTGTTTGGGAACATACGACTTCCTGCTCACACTACCTTCCATGTCTTGCAGTCTTGGAAATGGTTCCTTGTCCATCCTAAAAAAAGGTGTATATAACATGTAATACATTTGTTGATGTATCAACAGTCCTTTCTATCCCCCTCCAGCCCTACGTCTTGTGTTACATCACCGTGCACGCATCTGACCGAAACCACGCCCACCTCTGCATTCTATGCACTTGCCCCTGCGGAGTTCAGCATAGAGAGGGGCTGATTCCACAGTAATAACTAGTGATGGCAGAGGGGGACGCCCTTCCCTCCTCCTTATGTCATTGAATTTTAATGGCCCCTCCTGTGATGTTATGGTCTACATAACAGCACCGAAGAAATATAATTTGTTTTAAAATAAAAATAGCGTGCATTTTTAATAGCCGTGTTGGCAAACTCTGCTATTAAACTTTTTTTATTTTTCCCACTTGGGCTTCTAACATACTTCTAATGTAGACTGCTTTTTTAGAATCAAACAGTTTTGTTAAATTAAGTGCAAGGTCCACTTTAAGTTAACTCTTTCAGGTGGATAAAAATGTGCAGGATCGTGCTTTCATTTCTCTTTAATCGAATAAGGGCTGTGTCTGTAATTTTGAGGTTTTACTGTTTCTCTCAGATGTGCTTCCTGCTACGAGCATCCAAATATACTCATATGGGAACATTCTTACCATGTTTTGCAATCCGCTACAGAAAAGTACAGAAAATCCAGACTCCATGCAGCTCAGGATGTTTCCAACTTATTTTTTTTTTTTTACTTCTCCTCCCCCCGCCCCGTGCCCATGTTCAGTGCCCCCGCCACATCATTTCGCTCCTAGGACTGCTAATTCCCCCGGCTGTGACTTTAATTTGAACCATGTTTTCCCCCATTTTCACGACGGAGAAGGCCTGACGTATAACTTCCCACTGAGAGATCGGGCTTGGCTGGCTTTTCCCTAGCCTTTGAATATTCCCCGGGCCTTCTAAATTCAGTGACATTCCAAAAGGGAGGGGCTTGTAGAAATGGGCAGGACTTAAAGCCATAGCTCCTAAAAAAAAATCCCTACTGCTGGCTCCTAACTGTATTGCTTGTTTTATGTAGACCTCTAGATATTTACCTGGTCCTATATACTAAGAATAACTTGACTAGCCCCTAGATGGGTTGGCTTCTCTAAATCTACAAATATTTGTCAAATTCCTGTTTGAAATGTTAATAGATCTAACACTGGAGTGTGAAAGGCCTTAAATGTGATGCAAGCTTTTTTTTTTTTTTTCCCTGAAAGAGTGGTTGATACATTGAATGATACTCCAGCATAAGTGGTATGTCTATTGGACATGCAGTGGGTTTTCCAATTGGTAAACAATGATAGGCCAGACGGTTCTTATCTGCTGTCACATATATTATAGACTAGATAAATCTGTCTTTCCCCTGGTAACCCTTTTTGTATTGATCTAAGGGTAACCTAGGGAATCCTGCTCATGTGCGATACAATAATATTTTTCAATAAATGCTCTATTAGTCCTGATAATTTCCCATTATACACAATACTATCGTGATCTACGTTACACTGGCTATCATGCCTCCATTATGAGGCATAGCACAACCTTCCCTTTGACCCCAGACTGGTAGAATCGACGAGTTGGTACATTCACTTCCTGTACAGCTGAACCCTAACATAACATGATATGCTGATTATGGGTGGGTGCCTAGAGTGTCCTCTTGATCCCGGGGGAAATAAACTTTGTACAAGTTATTCTAGTTATTTTAGGAGCCAGTTGTATGGTACTTAGATTTCTATGTAAAACAGGTTAAAAAACCTGTGTGTATATATATATATATATATATATGTGTGTGTGTATAAATATATATATATATATATATATGTGATCTACGTTTATATCCATTAAACAAACCCTCCTTATTGGATGACCCTGTATTTTAAGGCTCCGTTGAAATTATTTTCAATATAAATATATATTAAAAAAAATACTCTTATAGCAGAAATAAGTGCATGACATATATTACATGTACATCATACAGAAAATAATAATGTGGAACTGGCCCTTTAATAGCCAGATTCGGCTATCGCACAAACCGCTGTGTCATAATGCAATAAATCCCCCCCCCCCCCATCCCCTTTTTGCACTGTGCATAGGTGGTATATGCCTAATATTGCATGCACAATGTGGGTGGAGTCTCGGTGGAGAGCAGGTCTGTCGGGGTATATGACGAACCGTTTAAAGGTACAGTCAACCCTGGAATGGCCGAGCTCCGCTCTCAAAGCAATTAATTTAAAGCATGTTTTCTTCATTTGCATAGTTTTTATGTGCCCTAGTAATACAAACTGTGATCTTATAGTGCCTTTAAGAGCCTGTGGATCTAAAGAGCTAGGCCTCGGACAGAAATATTAACCCCTTCTGGATGAGATTTTTTTTGTGTGTCTCATTCTGTGTACTCATACAAGCCACGTTTACTCTTTGGCTAATTGGTTAATTAATCTACCATGTTATGAAATTATATTCATTTTTTTTTTTGGGGGGAATCGTATGTGGCATCTCTCATGATGAACTGATGTTCTTTAAAACTTTTCCTTCGGGGCGAGCTTCTGTCTGGCGGGTCGCCTTCTATTCTTCTGCTTCCCGTCTTAGCGTTTGTTTTTTGTAATTGGTGAAATGGGGAATCTGCGTGGGACAGAAACCCTGCCGATCTGCCCCAATACTTTCCCATAAGCCGACACACACACACACACACACTACTTACCACAGCTTGCAAAATGACCCCCTGCGGCCTGCAAAGAAAATAATAGATCTTTTATTGTTTCTTTATTTTTCGGGTTTTGTTTTTCCTCTCTGCTTGGGACATGGTAAACTCTTTGAACCTTAGCAAAAACAAACGTAATGTTTAATTGAAAGATTGCATAGAGTGTCCAAATTTTAAAAAATAAATGTTTTAATGAAAGAATATAAATAATGTACCTTATTGAGCCTTTTTTTTGCTCTGTATAGCCCTATCAGGAGGCAGACATGTTGTTTAGAATCTTTGCTCTGTATAGCTCTTACAGGGGGCAGACATGTTGTTTAGAATCTTTGCTCTGTATAGCTCTTACAGGGGGCAGACATGTTGTTTAGAATCTTTGCTCTGTATAGCACCATCAGGGGAGGACATGTTGTTTAGAATCTTTGCTCTGTATAGCTATTACAGGGGGCAGACATGTTGGTTAGAATCTTTGCTCTATATAGCTCTTACAGGGGTCAGACATGTTTAGAATCTTTGCTCTGTATAGCCCTATGAGGAGGTAGACATGTTGTTTAGAATCTTTGCTCTGTATAGCTCTAATAGGGAGCAGACATGTTGTTTAGAATCTTCGGACAGTTCTTCATTCACATTGGTTCAGATGGAGAAGGATCTAACCCAAGATTCTAAACAACATGTCTGCCTCCTGTTAAAGCTAAACAGAGCAAAGAACGTTCAATAAAGTATATTATTTGAATTCTTTTATTAAAACATTTCTATGCAAGCTAACTACACTTGATCTTTCAAAAAACATCCAAATCATTTTTTTTCTACAGTTCTTGTCCTTTAAGAAAAGCCACGTGTACCTTTTTGATTAGTAAGGTGCCATAACAAGTCCTGAGTTGTAACTACAGGGAAGACCATGTTGCCAGTGTGTTTGCTAGCTCACAGTTTCTTACCCTGTATGTCGGCACATATCTCTTTACTAATGTGATCAAACCTGTTCTTGAATGCAGTGGTGGTATGAAGATGCTTCAGCTGCGTCACTGCACTCTAGCTGGTCGCCGACCTCATGCTACCTCAACATTCTAAACGTCTCGGTCAGTAAAAGGGTGGAGCTTATTTTTTTATTGATTTAAATAATAAATATGGCACTCGGTGTATATTCTTATTTTTTTTAAAATATTTCGTTTCTGATGCATTACGTACACTTTAACAACCTTTTTTAACTCCCTATAGACTCTCTAATCCAACATTTATCATCCACCGTGGCCTATAGTGCTAATGATTTTAAATAAGCAAGGTATTCATTCTGGTATATGGTCTTATGGACTGTGTGATTATACAAATCCAAAATAAAGGACCGGCATGTAATCGTACAATCACAATTCTCTGTAAGGCAGGGCTTGACAAATATTAGTGGTCTTCGGGAGCGAGACCAATTCAGGAGCCAGCCTAGTTTATTTTTAGGAGCCATTGTTTCATCGTATTCAATCTAGAGACGTGATCCCCAGGACCAATCCTCAAGGTCCCTTGGACAACTGGGGATTTTGACCCACCGGAAAAATCAATTTAATCAGCCACTCATTCTGAGATTTACTTGTGGTATGTAATGAGCAATTTGGCATCTGGGATAGGCAGGGGTGTCTGTGAAGGTCCCTAGACTTTGGGTCTACCGTCCATTGTGTAATTGTCCATCACAAATTCCATTGAATGTCTTTGATCAGCGACGTTGTTGCCTACCCCTGTCCGGCATGTCAGGGACATCTTGAAAACCCAAACTATTAAACGCCATAGCGTTCCAGAACTGGATGTTCATGTTCTAGATGTTGATGTCACTGCTCAGGATGTTGGCCAATGTTCTAGATGTTGATGGCACTGCTTAGGACATTGGACAATATTCTAGATGTTGATGGCAATGCTTAGGACATTGGACAATGTTCTAGATGTTGATGGCAAGGCTTAGAATGTTGGCCAATGTTCTAGATGTTGATGGCACTGCTTAGGACCTTGGCCAAAGTTCTAGATGTTGATGGCACTGCTTAGGACGTTGGCCAATGTTCTAGATGCTGATGGCACTGCTTAGGACATTGGCCAATGTTCTAGAGGCAAATGTAATTGTTTAGAAGGGGGTATATCTTTTTAATTTTGGAGGTTCTGTTTTTAGGAAGAGATAATGTAATATACTGACGGAGGCAGGAATTTGGAGTAGCCCGAAAAAGTCATAGCTAGGGATGTTACTTAGCTGCTCTTTGACTGGAAAAATGAAAACAAACATGGAACCACTTTCAAGTTGACAGGGTCTAAAAACAGTGGCTTTTCAAACGGGTAACTGAGTGTGTTCCTACCTCTTCAGCATAAAAAGATGGATTTTGCTAATTCTGGCCATCGTATGCACAGACTAAAAAAATAATTCACTAGTTCAGCATCTTTAATCTCTCTTATTTTGTCCCTCGACCTGAAACTGTATGGGCAAACTCAAAAATAGGAATAGTTTGGCAACAACAGAAGGTAGGCTTTCTGTTTACCTGGCTCCAGTTTCGAAAACCGAAGAAGTAGGCCCTTTCTCAAAGACACTTCTGCTCATCTCCAGCTGGTGAATGCACATTATGTTAAAGCCGTACAGAGCAACCCGAGATTCACTTGCTCTTGCTAAATGTAAAAATTATTTTAAAAAGAAGCTGAAACGTCCTAGTCAGGTTTCCCTCGTGATCTAGAGCAATACTTTCCAATATTCCCTCCGGCCGTAAATGATTTAGGAGAAATGGGCTCAACAAAAAAGCTGGTATTGTGTTGAAGGTCGACGTTCACACTGTTCCTGGAAATCGCCTGCCCAAGCCAACAGAAATCTTTTTAAGAAATCATATTAAGCAATCATAAAATCCTAAATAGATCTAATAAGCATGAACCTTCTCTATTTATAGCATTCCCAGCGAGGCATTGTGTGAGGCATGTCAATACATGATTGACATGCCCACTTGCCAATGGAGGAGACGGCCGGGTCTCTATTGACTCTGAGATGCTCACAGAACTTTGTTAGAACTTCAATAAAACCTAAATATCTTTTGAACGATGCATGCCAGAAACACCATTCATTTTGGAATTCTAATGAAGCTGAAGCGTCCATCTGCCCCGATAAAAAAAAAAAAAAACCTCGACCTTCCATTCAGACTGTTTCATCTTTGTACAAACCTTTCAGCACGATTCGGCTGGGTAGATCTACATCTCAGGCATTTCTACTAACCCGAAAAGTGCTTTATTATGAGCAAAGCAGGGTTTAAAGGTTAACAGAGTAATATAAAAATTCATATTGTGCCTTTGAAAAAAATTTAATGGCATGTCATGTCCTTGATGTAAGTAGCTCTTTTGATAAAAAGGTGTTTAATGTAAGCCACTTGCGGCCTTTTAAAGGACAACTGTCATTAAAAAAAAAAAAGTTATGCCTAATTAAAAGATTGTATCAAGTGTAGACTTTTAAGTAGAAATGCTTTAATGATAGACTTATTTTTCTTTGTACAGCTCTATTCGGAGGCAGACATCTTGGGTCACATGAAAGCAGATGGGATGGGACCCAAGATTCTAAACATGTCCGCCCCCTGAGAGAGCTATACAAGTGGGGAAAAAAAACCTTTATTTGTATTCTTTCATTGAAGCAATTCTGTTTAAAATGTCTACACTTGATACAATTTTTCAATGAAACCTACTTTTTTTTTTTTACCGACATTTAATCTAAATTGAGCCGTTTCGCTATTTTTTTTGGCCTGTGCCATGGTGCTTACAGTTCTTTTACAGTGCGTGTACATTACAGAGAGGGGGTCGGAGAGCACGTTACAGACTAATTCACTCCGCGTATGAATAATAATAATAATAATATACCTGCTCGCTCTGGCCTTGCTAGGAACAAGCATCTATATTTAGCAGTTTCCCTCGGGTAGTGGCTCAGCTCCTGAATCATTGCTCATTACGTCCGTGTATCCGGGTGTGACTCTTAGCACCGACTCCTCCAAACAAAAACATTACAACCGAACATATGGCGTTAACCCCTTCCTTGACTGATCTGCCGGCTTTTTACCCCCTCCCCCCCCCCCTTTTTAAAACTTGAAATCTCATATTTAAATGCCCCCCTTTTTGTATTGAAAATCTGATTTTGTTTTATTTTTAATTTTTTTTATTTACTTTGGAACTTCTCTCGCTTCTCATGTAGCAAAGTTGGTTCCTGTCAAAGTTGGTATGTCTTGTCTCGGAGGCCCCTAAAAATCATCCTGAGAGGTTGTGCTTAGACGACAATCAATGTAGAGAAAGTAATAAATAGTGTGTGTAAAAAAAAAAAAAAAACAATAATAAAAAATTATCACAAATCTGACCAGATTTTCGCCAGCGATCTTATTTATGTCCGCCTTTCAAATAATTTAGTAGACTACTGATACTAGTTTAGTAGCTTCTCCTAGTTTGGTTCACGGGCAGTCGCTGAGGTGAATCAGTCACGCGTGGATTGGCAGAAAAAGGTTTACGAATAAAATAAAAATTCGGTATTTTCTCCGGCGTCTGGTGACCTTGGTCTGCGTTCTGGGCGGCGAAGCTTAACGAAAGCGGAAATGAAAGCTAAAGAAAATCAACAACTTGTTTCACATCCTTTTTTTTCGTTATTTTTTTTTTTTTTTGTATCCGTTAAACCAAAACGCGCTACAGATTTAAAGTTTTCTTTGAAAATAAAAATGTTAGTTTGTGCTTAAAGCTTATTTGCTTTATTGGATTCTAGAATGTATAGACAGCTATTGTAGAGTGAATGTTAATACAGGGGACATTTTTAACACATAGGTATATGTCTCGGGCCTAAAAATGCTGGTTAACTTTTCTGGCAGTTCTAGCATTTCTTGACCTCCTAAAAAATAACTAGACTGGCTCCTAAATTGCCTGTTTTGACCTCTAAAGTGTACAAATATTTTTGTTCAGCAGATACTAATGCATACCTCCCAACGCTGCCCCCCAGCGTGTTGTGACACCGGGAGTCTGGGAAGGGGACAGGGCACTGGGGGGCCGGTGAGGGGGTGACAGTGCTACCGCTCATGTGCGGTAACACGGTCACCCATTTTTGATCCTGGTTTCTGAAGCCAGGATTGCTACAGCGCACGCCCAGTAAGCATTCTCTGGTGTATGGAACTTCCGGAGAATGAGAACAGGACCGCTGGATTGTGGTCCTGAGTCCCGCTGTGCTCTACCTCTGTCCCGAATAGCATATCGGGACAGTTGGGATCGAAGCACAAGAGAGGCCCTGGTTTTTGCATAGGGGACCTTAATTCAGCGTATCAGCCTCCATATCTGCTGTGTCTAATACTCCGGACCAGCAAGACCTATTTTTACGCCTTTGCTTCCATTAAGTTTAAAAAAAAAAAAAAGTTTTGTTGTCCTTTATGCCTCTGGATAGTGAGGGCATTTAAATCTAAAAAAAAAAAAAAATTGTCATGTGGCCAGGCAGATGTGTGTATCCTAGAAAGGTTTAAACAAAAAAACCCCCAGGCACCTAGGACTGGGAAGCACATTAAGTACAATGCTCCCTTTTCTGGGTTACCAAGAATTTTCACAGTTCTTTTTTTGGGGGGGGGGGGGGGGGGGGATGTATTAAAATCGCATTTAGACAATGGCAGGGTTGTTACTGTGGTTTTAACCAACGCCTCTCTCTTTATTTTGGGCAATTTAAAAAAATAATAATAAATTGAGCCGTGAGTATGTGAATTCCTGGTGATCAAACGTTTTTAATTTAAGATGCTTTAATAGACAAACCCTCGCTGGGAACTCTCTTCCACCTCCTCCCGAGTACAGGCTCGATGTGCAGTACTGACTTGCACACTCGCTCGTTCAAAGCGCCGGCTTAATTATTGTAATACATTGCTTCGCACAATGTAAAAGGCAGAGCTGTCGGTTGCCATCTCTTGTAAAATAGAAGCTGTTCTCTGGCTTTGGGGGTCCAAATTTTCCTGCACACAGGCCATTTCCTGTTGCCTTAGATGCTGAACAGCACTGCATATGCCTCAGAAAGACAAAAGGTGCAACAGGAAACTTCTTCCCCCCAGGCTTGCTGACAAACCAGAAGTGCAAAGTGTCAAATATCTTTTGCCGAGCTATGAACATCCTTTAGCCCTGGACTGAGGTGCAGAAGCCAGATAACCACACAGCTGTTGCACCCTTAATGGGACTTCTCAGCATGCTGCTTGAGGCAGTGATATGTATAGAATATGTGTGTAATCCTGCAGTGTTTACATACCACACAGTAAAACCTTTGGCCTTTCTCCCACAGACAGTGGCCTAATTTCATGGGTTTAACTCTTCCTTTTCTGTTTCTTCTATTACACCCAGCAATTATAAATATCAAGATATATATATATATATAAATCATTTTGCATGGAACTTTGTGGATGTTTTGTTTCCCTGGCTCCTTAGAATAACTAGGCTGGCTCCTCGATTGGCATGTTTGATTCCTAAATCCTACACATTTGTCAAGTCCTGGGATGTGTGTGTATATATATATATATATATATATATATCTTTCAATTTCCCCCCTTGGGGAATTGGGACACTGGAGGGGGTTGGGGGCGGAGGTCAGAGAGTCAGCTCTGCCGCGCATGCACGGTAGCTCTATCACTGAAGCTGTTAGTGCATACTAATTATCCATGCTCCGCTGTCTGACGCAGTCCCACCCAACCTTACGATGTCCAGATAAGCGAAACAGAGGTAGATATCTAGAGCAGAGGGTTGCTGGTGCCCTCTGGCTGTATTTGAGCCCTTCCTGTCCTATATTCAGTGCCACTGACCATATTATGTACTAGAGTTTCTAACCGGGCTATAAAACCGTGAATAATATTTTGCTCCTTACACCTTTTTGAATAACGCAAATCCGCTTGTGTATGTATAGGAAAATCTTAATAACCGAACCCTTCCTCAGCTACTAACGGGAAGAGAAGGTGTAATGTTTTGGAACTTGTTCTGGGATGACCTCAGCCGGTCGTGTTTCTGTGTCCTATATTAATTTATGTATGTATTATTGACACACGGGGTGGAGTAATGCTGCAATGCTTCTGTAAACTTGACTAGGCCTCAAAACGCGTGCGAGTAACCGTAGCAACCGCACCCAACACACACAGAAGGCGATCAGTGCTACTGTGTGGATTTATTCACTGGGCCGGTTTTCTGTTTACTGCTTTCAAAATATAATTTGAACGAGTCATCTCATCCCCAAATTATCCACATGACAGGAACGCTTTAAATTTTTTTTTACAAAATGGCCGTAATTTCCGGAAATGGTTAACTCTTTCACTTCCAAACCGCCTTTTAAATACCAGCCGTCGTTATTGGGTTATTGCTATTGATTTCATCGTAACCCCCGGGCCTGCCAGTGACCCCCAGTGGGCAAAAAGTAGGTTTTGCACCTCCGCATGGCCCAAAAAGTTATTTAACCTCTTTCGCGGAAATAAATCTGTTGGATCGTGTGTCCTGTCCCGCCTGGCCGGTTGAGTGCCGGGGCACCCATAACCGACGGCGCTACTGTGTGTGGCGGTGAGATGTGACGCCGGAGGGGACAGAGGTTGAGTGTCTGGGTATTCATCGTTGATAGCGCTACTGTATATGCGTTCAATGCTGAGGTTGGGATGGCAGGATTGGAGTCCCGAATCCCGCTGAGCTCTACCTCTGTCTCGAAAAGCAGGGTAGAGTTCGGCGAGACTGTTATGCGCAAAGTGGAATAGTTGAGAGGCATGATGCATAAACCAGTCATGCTATTCCATCCAGCCAATTCATTTTCTACCGGCTTGCCAGAAGAATACCGACTCAGATCCTCAGACATAACGATTTTTGTAAATCCGCCACTCCCCCCCCCCCCCCCCCAAGTAGAATTTAGTATCAAAAATGTCAGGTTTAGTAAAGCTATACCTAAAATATAAAACTATTTCCCGAAGCAAGCAAAACGCAATCCAAAACGTATATATTTATATGATTTTATTAGTGTATAATTTATTTATTTTTCTCTCGCCATGAGCTGTTCAGGGCGTGGCCAGACATTTTTATTACACGAAGATGAGATATATGTTAGGATTTCCCTCGGGGCAATGCGGGACAACGAGGGACAGGGGCGTGGCTTGGGAGAGGGCGTGTCCAGTATTGCTAGTCGTGCACAGAGCATAATAAAAATCGGGACTGGGGGATGGCGAGTCTCTGTGAGACTGATGAAAATTAGAAGGGGGGGCAAAAAAAAAAGCACCAAAAAACTTCACCTAGACGGTCATCAGCCATACCATACTTGACGCTGCCAATGAAGGCCCAATTGCACAACTGTGTTGTTTTCCCGCGTGGAGGAGACTTGCCATCTGGACCTCCGTTATCGGCTGGGACAGCGCAGTGTGCTAACAGAGAGATCTCCTATAAAATGGGGGAAAGCGAGCAAAAAAACCCCCAAAACCTTGAGATGTTCCTGAAAGGGACCCTGTTAGCTCTGTCCGTCCTTGGTTTTTTTTCTCCGTAAGAATAATTAGAAAATAAACAAGCATTTCAGCCTTGTCCCCCGCCACATCTCGCTTTTGGTTTAATCCCAATTGCCCTTAATCTTGGATGTTTAATATTTTTATAATTTTTCTCTGCGCTATAAATATATATTCCAGCTTCCTCACTTCCTATGTGACCATAATAAATAATAAAAAAAAACAAAAAAAACAACCTCTGTGACCGGCAGAGCATTATTTTTAGCATCTAAGAGCTTCCGAAGACTCTGCTAGCTTTCTCTGGTACAGAGTGTCCCTGCTTATCACCTTCCCAGGACCATTAGTACAGCGATTTTTTTCAATAGGCGTGTTCATTTTTTAAAGAAATTCTTCTTCTTTTATTTTATTTTTTGCAATAATTGAACAGAAATCAAGAAAATTTAATGGAATTTCAACGTCCTGTATCTCCATATATTTTTAGAAATCCATTTTGCCCCATTTTTTTTTTTTTTTAAAAGTAGATAAAGTATTTAAATTAAAAGGTAGATAAAATATTTAAATAAGTATCTCATGTACATACATTACTTACAGTACAGAAAAGTAAGGAAAGGTTATGTAAATTATAGGATGCTATTTTATTATGTCTTCCTAGACAAGCATTTAAATGAGAATGTTGTGTAATCTTTATATAAAACCAGTTTTTCCAGGTTTCCTAAAAGACATATCTATTTTTTCTACTTGGTAAATGATCTACTAGATCAAACCGCTTAAAGGGCAACTGTCACCCCTATAATAATTTTTGTTAAATAAATCCTCTAACCTCTATTTGTTGCACTGTGCCTTTAAAATGAAAGCTTTTCTATATTCAATTTCAAGTTATATTAGCGTTTTGGCAGTATTTGCGGCTCCTGCAAGGGGAGAGCTCTCTCCCCGCAGCTCTGTTAAAGGTAGACAAGCTCCTCCCATGCGTGTGACATCACGTGGGGGGGGCGGGTCTTCTGAATACTTGGGTCGGATAATCCGAATTCCGACCCAAGTGAAGGGACATCATGGCAGTGCTTACAGGAGACTCCCACACTGCCAAAAGGTAATATAAACCAAAAACTGTGTAGGGGTACACAGGGAGAGAGAATACAAAGACCACCTATAGTGCAATACAGTATGAGCATGCACAGATCACTATATGTTATAAGAAATGCACAATTTTTACACTAATTACACACGTGGTTTTGAATTTTATAACTTGAAATTTTATATAGCATTATTTTTAAAGGCACAATAATTCTATTTCATTGAGCCTGAAAATGTACAGATAGAACATGAATAAGAGTAGAGCTGGTCTTGTCAAATATTTGTAGAATATACGAGCCACGCCAGCCAATTCAGGAGCCAGGCAGGTTATTTGTGGACGTAGGAAAATGAGTTACTTCTGTAGAATTCTTTGGAAAACATTCAAAAGGTAGCCCGAAGTAGGGGTTTGGAGCTCTGGCTCCTGGGATTTGCCAAGGACTACATTTAGGCTTATGGGTTCTTTAAACTGGGCCAGTATAAATTAGAGACCCTAAATGACAATGCATTTGTAAATAATTAATTCAGTAATAGCCAGGGTCCTAATGGTTGATTTCTTTTAAAGTGTTTATATCACGATGAATTATCTTTTCTTTTCAATCTCACGGATTATTAATCGGTTGGTTTAATGTGCAGTAATTGAGCAATTTGAATTCAGATTACCGCTCTGTGCCTTGGCTTTCAAGCCAGTCATTGTACAATGAAGGGTGTTATAAGTGCATTAGGTGATAACCTCTTTCAACAGCCATTCATTCCATGCGTGACGTATGTCTGGCCCAGGAATTAATATACTGTGACATGGGCAGTTATTGTTCTGGAGGGGTGAGGTACCATGAGAAAGGGGTAACTCTTCTCAAGAACATGATGGTTACTAGCACAAAAATAAGTAATACTTTAGAAAAAAGCCGTCTCAGAGGGGATATGATAACATTATATAAATTTGTGCAGGGCCAATATATAGTGCTCTCCAGTGACCTGTTCATTAACAGAAAGGTACAAAGAACAAGAGGTCACCCCCCTGAGACTGGAAGAGCAAAGATTTCATAGACAGCAAAGGAAGGGATTCTTTACAGTAAGGACAATAAAGTTATGGAACTCATTGCCAAGAGAGGTAGTGCTATCAACCACAATAGATGCATTTAAACATGGAAAAGCAGAACATACAGGGCTATTAATAATAGAATAAGCATTAATAAAAGAGCGTATTGATCCAAGGAGAAATCTGATTGCCGCTTGGAGTCAAGAAGGAATTTTTTTACCCCCAGGAGGCAAAATTCGAAATAGCTTCCTTAGGGGTTTTTGCCTTCCTTTGGATCAAAACGCTGAAATGATAGGTAGAAAGGTTGAACTTGATGGACTTGAGTATTTTTTCAACCTAAATTACTGTTACTATGTATGTTACTATCTCTTTATGGACTTGGATTTCAAATGTTGGGAGGTATGTCTTATATATATATATCCTTAATTTCTTAATAGATTGCCACCCAATATTCGATTATCTTAAAAGGTTGGGAGGCCAATCAAGCATACACACCCCTTTATATTGAGGCCCATCAAGCATACACACCCTTTATATTGAGGCCCATCAAGCATACACACCCTTTATATTGAGGCCCATCAAGCATACATACCCTTTATATTGAGGCCTATCAAGCATACATACCCTTTATATTGAGGCCCATCAAGCATACACACCCCTTTATATTGAGGCCCATCAAGCATACACACCCCTTTATATTGAGGCCCATCAAGCATACGCACCCCTTTATATTGAGGCCCATCAAGCATATACACCCCTTTATACTGATGCCCATCAAGCATACACACCCCTTTATACTGATGCCCATCAAGCATCTGCACCCCTTTATATTGAGGCCCATCAAGCATACACACCCCTTTATACTGATGCCCATCAAGCATACACACCCCTTTATACTGATGCCCATCAAGCATACGCACCCCTTTATATTGAGGCCCATCAAGCATACGCACCCCTTTATATTGAGGCCCATCAAGCATACACACCCCTTTATACTGATGCCCATCAAGCATACACACCCCTTTATACTGATGCCCATCAAGCATACACACCCCTTTATAGTGAGGCCCATCAAGCATACACACCCCTTTATATTGAGGCCCATCAAGCATACGCACCCCTTTATACTGATGCCCATCAAGCATACACACCCCTTTTATATTGAGGCCCATCAAGCATACGCACCCCTTTATATTGAGGCCCATCAAGCATACGCACCCCTTTATATTGAGGCCCATCAAGCATACGCACCCCTTTATATTGAGGCCCATCAAGCATACACACCCCTTTATATTGAGGCCCATCAAGCATACACACCCCTTTATATTGAGGCCCATCAAGCATACGCACCACTTTATATTGAGGCCCATCAAGCATACGCACCCCTTTATATTGAGGCCCATCAAGCATACGCACCCCTTTATACTGATGCCCATCAAGCATACACACCCCTTTATATTGAGGCCCATCAAGCATACGCACCCCTTTATATTGAGGCCCATCAAGCATACGCACCCCTTTATATTGAGGCCCATCAAGCATACGCACCCCTTTATATTGAGGCCCATCAAGCATACACACCCCTTTATATTGAGGCCCATCAAGCATACACACCCCTTTATATTGAGGCCCATCAAGCATACGCACCACTTTATATTGAGGCCCATCAAGCATACGCACCCCTTTATATTGAGGCCCATCAAGCATACGCACCCCTTTATACTGATGCCCATCAAGCATACGCACCCCTTTATATTGAGGCCCATCAAGCATACGCACCCCTTTATATTGAGGCCCATCAAGCATACGCACCCCTTTATATTGAGGCCCATCAAGCATACGCACCCCTTTATATTGAGGCCCATCAGGGGACTGCAACAGCAGTAAAACTACATCTCCCATGATACCCTGATGCAGCTCTATAGTCTGACAAGTTTTTTCACCTGTTAAAGCAACAATCTTGATGATCTGCCAAGGCAGATACTCTCTTCATAGCCAATTAGCTCAAATATGGCTACAGGCATTTAAACCACAGAAAGTAATAATGTTTCCTTTTTTTAAAAACACCTTTATTTTGATATTAGCTGTGATACAGATCCTCCTATGCCTTTTTTTTATTTTTTTGTTCTGTTGGCATGTTACTTGATCATATGACGATGGGTGCATTGCTTTGCTAGCTGCATATGCCTCTGGTAAAGTGGGGGAGTTCTAGAATAGAATCTGGCAGAACCAGTCTTCCATTGCCCTCCCCCCCCCACCCCCCCCCCCCCCTTCCCAGAACAAGAATATATTATATACCAAGGTCACCAGCTTTTAGAACAGGTCGCTTATTTTTCAGTCTTTCTACAGCTTCGTATTGTGGCTGGGAAGTTTCTTTTTCAATGCATCCCTATTAATTATTTAGCGACAGCCTCGCAGCTAATTTGTAAGTCAAGTTAATGTTTCATAAATTAAAAATTCTGCAGAGAAATTTGATAAAAATGTATTTAATTTGCAACCAACTTTATATCATTGAAAACAATATAAGAACTTTCTACCTTTGCAGCATTGCAACTTTGCAGCATTGCAACTTTGCAGCATTGCAACTTTGCAGCATTGCAACTTTGTACCATTGCAACTTTGTACCATTGCAACTTTGCACCATTGCAACTTTGCACCATTGCAACTTTACATCATTGCAACTTTACATCACTGCACATTCCACTTTTTAAATTGCTTTTAGCCCAATTTATTGTAGCGGACACCTAGCCCCCATGCTGTGTTTCCTGATTCCTGCTCCAGTCAGAACACCAATCCCAGATCTATTTTTCAAAAGAGAGTAACCCATCAGGAAAAATATCATGGTGAATGCAGTGATGATATATTGTCTCAGCAGTAACAGATTTGTGAAGGTGTATCTTAATTACAAAACAAAGAATGTTAGAATAATATACATATACCTTTTTTCTAATGCTCTGTTGAGCAAGATAAATATTTTTTATTTATGAAGGGGATTGCTTTAAATACACACTGTAAACAGAAGCAGGTTTCTGTTTGCGCATCCCTCTACTCTTGTTTTGAAAGCTTAAATGTAATTATTTAATAAGTCATAAACATTAGTCTATCAGATCCCTGAATATTCCTCAAAACCTTTTTTTTTTGTTATATTATTTTTTAAAAATATTTATTTCCCCCCCGGCTGCTTTCCCCCATTCTTCAACGCAGTTCCTTAACCAACGTATAGCATGTGTCCAAACCGAACCCAAATGTCTTACTGTAACGTATGCAGAGGCCAGGGTAATAAGTGTATGCTATGATTGATGTAAACCCGTATAATTTAGCACCTCAAAGGTAAAGGTGGATCTTCTTTAGAGATATACACTTGCATTAAACTATACATTGCGTTAGCAGGTCTGAGAGCGAATGCATACATTAAGAATACAGTGTGTCTCCCACTGATGACATCACACTGGCACTTGCTATGCAGATTATACATGTTGAGTTTTAGGAACATATAGTAATTTTCAATGGAACAGTAGCTAAAATATTTTTTTTTTTTATCAATTTATGCATTGGTCTGCCAACATAATGTAGAGAATTTTTTTCAGCATTTTTTTTTTTACATTTTTTTATCTGGCGTTTTCCCTTTAATGAATTAACCCTATAGAGGCCTATACTGTCATCCTTCTCCTTTCCTGCGTGTCAGAGGTTATTTCCCCGCTGCAAATAATAAGCACATAGATAGTGTAATCCAAGTAACCTGCTTCTCATCCCATCAATACTAAGCGGACTGTCACTTTCCTGTTGGCTGTAGACCTAGGAGGGAGTCCCCGAAGACTCTCCGTTTAGCGCGTTCCTCGTTCAATCGTTTAGTTTTTTTTTGTATTGCTGCCCATAGTAATATAACACCATAAGTGATCCTCATGGTATCGGCTTCCTCCGCTTGGATGGATATTCATTTAAAGGACAACGGCCGGCAAAAAAAATGTTTTGTCTAATCGAAAGATGGCATCAAGTGTAGACATTTTAAATAGAAATGCTTTAATAAAATAATTCAAATAAAGTGTATTATTGAACCCTCTCTGCTGGGAAAGCTGTATCAGGGAGCAGACATCTTGGGTCGGAATGTGACCCAACATTCTAAAAGGCGTGTCTGCTAGAAGCCTCGCTGCCAGGTTGATGCAAGCAGTTGAACACGATTTAACAAGCGAATGTAAGGTTTGTAGACTATTCCATAATCGCTACAGTACAGCAGGTTGCCGTATATATATTTGGGGGAGGGAGGGGGTATGTTGACACGTAGTATTTAAAGCACTTATTACGGGATGCCCTCATATTAACCAACCTGTGTGTAAATATGTCACTGCTTTTACTGTGTCCAAAGGTCAGCCTAGCTACAGGCTTGTCTATCCCAGACATAGAAATGTACTATAAGATTGAAACGGGGAATTCACAGGGGAAAGTGAAACTTAAGACCAAAGTAGCTGAGTTGGGCCGGTCTTGGCCTTAAGTTTGAAATTCCCTATTTATTTTTTTTTATAACCCACCAATATGGCTCCTCTCCAAATCTTCCCCTTTAGCTCCAGATACTGACGAGGATAACATCTTATCAATTAATTAGAGATTAAGAGAGCCTTTTTGTGAGTCGTTCTGTGTGTTTCCTGTAAATCCGTAGGCCATATATATATATATATATATATATATATATATATATATAAGAGCAATTAATCACAGATTTAGTGGTTACACATCTACCCTCACTGTGATAAAACGTAGGGGGGCGTGGGGGGGGGGGGGGGGTTGGGAGCCGGCAACCTTTGTGTATCAGTTCTCCAGACGCAAAGCCATAAAATAAGATTCACTTACAATAGCTAACCTTGGCACTGCAAGTGTTCGGGAATTACATATCCCATGATGCCCAGTCAGTCGGAAATCTGACTAGAGCTTGGTGGGACCCCCCCCCCTCCCCAAATCTGGACTTTTGTAACCCCCCCAGTTCCAGCACTGTTGCCCCCCCCCCCCAAAAAAAAGTTGTCTCTGACGCGAGGGGTTAAAAGTCCGAGATTGGAATTGTGCTGCAGAGTTCTAGAAGTGGAGCAGTCTCCGTGGCAACCAGTGCAATGCTCCTGCTGATAGCTCCACTTGAGTTGGGGTTTGTTGTTGGCACACAGTGTTACCGGGCCGGCCGTGCAGTGAGTTCCAGACCTGGGAATCCTCTGCTGGGTGAACCAGGGAGGAGGAAGGGAGGCATGCTTTACTATTGAGTCATGAGCTATTAGGGGGAGGGGAGCTGGTACACACAGCATCTCTCAGAAAGATTAAAACACCACTAGTTCCAAAAAAATACCCTACCATTTCTCGTCCCTCTTGGACTATACAGACCATACCTGTGTAATGCAAGTGCAGAAGGAGAGACCCTCGTTTTGGGTATCGTGCACTCTGCAGACCCTGCTCGGACGAGCCACTCTGATTGGCTGTGAGTGCGTGAACACTGTCTGTGCGCGCCAGCCTCCAGATCGGCCGTGCCTCAGTTGTGAGGCACAGCAGAGAGTAATAAACCCACGTGCTTTTGAGGAAGCAAGGGTTAAAAAAAAAGAAGAAAATTGTCCTTTTAAGGTCAAAGTAACAGAGTTGGAAAAATTCTCCAATTAGTTGAATTGGGGGAAAAACATTCCAACTGGGCTACTTCAGCTTTAAGTTTGAAGTTCCCTTTCCAATTCCCTGCAATCCTTTCTTTCATGATTAAAGCCTATTATTATTAATATTTTTAGTTAACCGGTCAGGTGCTGGACTGATCTGAGAGGCAGGTACATTGCTCTGATCTGCTGGAAGATTGGGCGATGCTACATATTGTGGTTTTATTAGTGGGGGGGGGGGGGGGGGGTTGGGGGGGGGCAGGGGTGAGACTCATATATTATGGATATTCTGTATCACACAGCCCTGCCCAGCCAGGCAGAAAGCCAGGGTCCCTGTGAGAACCTGTAGGATGTCTCCCTCACATGACAAATGCAGGGATATATATATATAAGTAACATTCCGCTGGTTTCCATGGTTACTCTATATTAGCCACTTCTACTGTGCTTGGGTTTACCTGCCCTAACTCCCCCCCCCCCCAACCCCCCCCCCCCCCCCCCCCAGTGACCACTGCCTGGTAGTGCAATCTGATAGCAAGTAACCATTGTCTAAACACAATGGGGGGTGGGGTGTTATTTATTTAAAAGTCAGTTCTGAATTCCTTAAAGTGGTCTCAACTTAGAAAAGGTGAAGGGTCTGTTCAATGAAAAATGAGAAAATTGCAGGGTATTTAAAACTCAAGGCCAAAGTTGTCAACTTCGGAAAATTCTCCCATTCGGCTGCGCTGGAGGATTTATCCAACTCGCCTACTTTGGCCTAAAGTTTTGAAATTCGCTTCTCAGTTCCCTGTCATTCTCTCTTTGTGTAGAACCATTTGGCCTATCTATCTGCCCAAGTACTGCCTAAATTAAAATAAGTAAATACAAATCTGATTACTTTCATTAGTCCCTGGCCTTATCTTATATCTAGGATAGCCTTATACCTATCCCATGCATGCTTAAACTCCTTCACTGTATTAACCTCTACCACTTCTACTGGAAGACTATTCCATACATCCACTACCCTCTCAGTAATGTAATACTTCCATTAGTCCCTGACCTTATCTTATATCTAGGATAGCCTTATACCTATCCCATGCATGCTTAAACTCCTTCACTGTATTAACCTCTACCACTTCTACTGGAAGACTATTCCATACATCCACTACCCTCTCAGTAAAGTAATACTTTCATTAGTCCCTGGCCTTATCTTATATCTAGGATAGCCTTGTGTCTATCCCACGCATGCTTAAACTCCTTCACTGTATTAACCTCTACCACTTCTACTGGAAGACTATTCCATACATCCACTACCCTCTCAGTAAAGTAATACTTTCATTAGTCCCTGGCCTTATCTTATATCTAGGATAGCCTTATACCTATCCCACGCATGCTTAAACTCCTTCACTGTATTAACCTCTACCACTTCTACTGGAAGACTATTCCATACATCCACTACCCTCTCAGTAAAGTAATACTTTCATTAGTCCCTGGCCTTATCTTATATCTAGGATAGCCTTATACCTATCCCACGCATGCTTAAACTCCTTCACTGTATTAACCTCTACCACTTCTACTGGAAGACTTCCATACATCCACTACCCTCTCAGTATAGTAATACTTTCATTAGTCCCTGGCCTTACCTTATATCTAGGATAGCCTTATACCTATCCCATGCATGCTTAAACTCCTTCACTGTATTAACCTCTACCACTTCTACTGGAAGACTATTCCATACATCCACTACCCTCTCAGTAAAGTAATACTTTCATTAGTCCCTGGCCTTATCTTATATCTAGGATAGCCTTATACCTATCCCACGCATGCTTAAACACCTTCACTGTATTAACCTCTACCACTTCTACTGGAAGATTATTCCATGCATCCACTACCCTCTCAGTAAAGTAATGATACTACTTTTGAATATTTGCCCCTCTAAATTAAGACTATGTCCTCTAGTTTTTCTTCTTTTAAATATACTCCCCTCCTTTACTGTGTTGATTCCCTTTATGTATATAAATGTTTCTATCATATCCCCCCTGTTACGTCTTTCCTCCAAGCTATACATGTTAAGATGCTTTAACCTTTCCTGGTAAGTTTTATCCTTCAACCCATGAACCAGTTTAGTAGCCCTTCTCTGAACTCTCTCCAAAGTATCAATATCCAGTACTGCGTACAATACTCCAAGTGAGGTCTCACCAGTGCTCTGTACAATACTCCAAGTGAGGTCTCACCATCGCTCTGTACAATACTCCAAGTGAGGTCTCACCATCGCTCTGTACAATACATTTTTTGCTTCTGTTCTTAAAGGGGAAGTGATTTTAATAAAGAGTCCAGTATGGGCAGCAAAGAGGCAATGGTTATTTTTCACCCCCCTTGTCTGGATCATGTATGCTTCAGTTTAAAGCAATATAGCTTGATGGGGTCACCCGCTGTCAGTCAGATAGTTGCCAACCGGCCTGGATTTTCAGGGACATTCTTGTCTTTTTTTTAGGTTCTTTTGAGGTACGTACATTGTCACAAAGGGTCCTATAGACTGCCAGGACCCGTACCATGGATACTGTGGTTCAATCTGCTGGGGGGTCACGCAGTACTGCCCACTTTGGGGGCTGCCCCGCCAGCTTCCTGTCCTAGTATGTTGGACGTTTCGACCATTCTGCCGAATTGGAAAACGCTTGACTACTTTGGTCTTAAAGGAAAGCGGTTTTGAAGCCCCGCCCACATGCGCCCGATCTGGCGTGTTAAAGGGGCATTCTGGTCAGCTATGAGGGGGGCAGGAGCCGTACGCACCTCCTAAAACACACGACACTCCTCCCTGCCTTCGGGGCATGTTTAAATGGACATTGTGCTCTTTTTAAACACTAGCGGCTCTCTAAATAAACATATTATATTGCCGGCTTGTCTGAGTGTTGTCACTTTAAACAGTAATTCTAATATGATTTATTTTCTATCTCTTACAGAGCGGAGAAGACCGAAGTACTGAGCGATGACCTGCTGCAGGTGAGTGGGGGGGCTAGCTAGCAAAATCCCTAAATATGTAAACACTCAATGCATCCAACACACATACAGTATTCCTATGCAAAAACATTTATTACAGCTTCAGATATTTAAACATCTTATAGTTACTCCTCTGTTTGAGGTCTGATTATAAGACAAAGTTCCGAGACTAGACAGAAATCCACCACTGCAAGGGATTCTGGGTAGGCAAATAAGGTTAATAGTAATGCCCCTTCATTTTATGTGTAGGGGTTTTCCCCATCATGTTTACCCCACCAAAACTCATGTTCCACATGACAGTCCCTTTAAACCAGGCCGTTAAACCACAGGTTTCCTGTTTGGTTCTCTGGGGTTAAAGTGTTTAAAGGCACAGTGCCAAGCATAAGGGCAGACTTTTCCTTCAGAGACAGGTGTAACGGAGCCAGTGTCATGAATGTTTCTACAAACCGCTCTGATCATGGTATTTTGGCTCCAGCCCCCCTCGCGTTTCAGGGAGAATCCTTTAGCTCTTGTGTTGTTTTTGGGAGGACCAGACCACTTTTCCACTGAGCTCTTTTCCAGGCCGGTGACCAGCCGGAGCAGTGAGAAGAAGAGAAACAATGGCCTCTGCTTTTCCTTCAATTCATTGGGCCGGCTGGGTGTGGGGGGTCAGCTGATTCAGTCCGTTGCGTGTCTTTCCTTTCAGCCCTGCCTGGCACAGTCCTCGGGATTAGTGGCTCATTGTGCCGGCCTGGCATGGGGATTGTTTACCGTTTTCCCCTTGGATACCTTTTTATTTTTCACTGTTTCTCTCTTTCTTTCTTTTTTTTTTTTTTTAATTTTCATCTCGCACATTCTATCTTTTATATTTATTTTTTGCTTGTTTTTATAGAATATTTTCCGTTTTTTCATTTATCCTAGTCCTATTTTGATCACTTTCGGGCCTCCCTCGGTCTGAATTCTGCATCACTCACTGGTTTACCCAGACTGCTGATTAGAGGTTTTCATACACTCTGTTCTAAAAGTGGATCCATCAGCAGGAGAATTCTATTAGTTTCCATGGTGACTGTAATCAGCAGGAGAATTCTATTAGTTTCCATGGTGACTGTAATCAGCAGTGGCATTCTATTTGTTTCCATGGTGACTGTAATCAGCAGGAGCATTCTATTAGTTTCCATGGTGACTGTAAACAGCAGTAGCATTCTATTTGTTTCCATGGTGACTGTAATCAGCAGGAGCATTCTATTGGTTTCCATGGTGACTGTAGTCAGCAGGAACATTCCATTGGTTTCCATGGTGACTGTAATCAGCAGGAACATCCCATTGGTTTCCGTGGTGACTGTAATCAGCAGGAACATTCCATTGGTTTCCGTGGTGACTGTAATCAGCAGGAACATTCCATTGGTTTCCATGGTGACTGTAATCAGCAGGAACATCCCATTGGTTTCCGTGGTGACTGTAATCAGCAGGAACATTCCATTGGTTTCCGTGGTGACTGTAATCAGCAGGAACATTCTATTGGTTTCCATGGTGACTGTAATCAGCAGGAACATTCCACTGGTTTCCATGGTGACCGCACTACTTTTAGAACTTTGACCCAGTACTTGGCCTCCAGAGAGTTAAATGGATAGTATCACCTACACATTGCTTTTACTGTGAATGTAGAAATTAAGTGATTGAAAATGATCTAAACACTGAGTTAGCGAAATTGAAAGTAAATTTCTAAACTGCAAGAAAAATGTGTTTTAAATGGACACAAATATGATGAGATATGCAAATGACACATTTCTTACTAAAAAAAAATCTTATTTGCATATCAAGCCACAGGTGATGTCATAAGCAGGGGACACCACAGACACATTTCAAACTCATTTCTCTCCTAATTTAGGGATTTGCTTGCGTTTTTGCTAACACAATGTATAGATCATTTTCAATCATTCTTTATTCTCTACTAGCACTGAAAAAAAACCCAAAACAAACAATGTTTAGGTGATACTGTCCCTTTAACACAGGGCCGAAGCCAATTTTTTTTACCATGTGTAAAATGAGGCCTAGCAAACAGGCTTGTTCATGCTGCAAGTACAGTGGATACAGAAAACAAAAGACTATCTGGGCTTCTCACCCGAATAATAAATAAACAGAATATAAATGAGAGGTTTCTGATTATAATTGGCCAAAGCATAATTAATCTCAGCCGCTATATCAAGACACACTCTCAGCAGGGTGAGAACCTAATCTAACCTAATACATAGTGTGCACACAAAGCAGCCTATATTGCTACCAAAACCTTATTAATGGGTGCAAATTAATCTTCCTCCTAATTAATTCCAGCTACAAGCTGCAACCAGGCAAAAGAGGACTCTATTGAAGTATCATTGTCCTGGCTCCTAAAAATAACTAGGCTGGCTCCTACATTGATCTGTTCTGTCTGCAGATATTATATAATGATTATATATATATATATATATATATATATATATATATATATATATATATAATCAGGCCGTGATGACGGCAGGGTAGGAAAGATGGACCATCCATTTAATATAGAGACATATGGGAGGTTTGTATAGGTTTGTGTAAGAGAGCCATTACATAATGGCTGGGAATATCCCTATATACGTTTTTATTTTTAATGTCTGTCTGTAAGATGGGGCAAAATCAATACTTAGGTCTTTGCTTTGAAATCAGGACGGTGGCCGTCTCTCTTTTCCCCCAACCCTGGCTCTTGTGTGGCTGAGGGTAATGAGAGCAGTAACCCCATCCCCACCTAGGGGGGGGGCAGCAGGTATGCCATTCTATAAGCCTGCCAGCTTAAATCAGACCTAATCTGCTCCTACGCAAAGGTTACATACCACTGGTACGGCCTGTTACCTCCGACAGGCAGATAATGGGATCTAGCAAGACTTGCAGTCTGCCAGAAATTAAACTGCTTAAATATGTTTTTATTAAGGCAGGAATATATATATATATATATGTTTGGAGACGTATTTATATACATTTGAACGCCACTGGCGTAAGCTAGTCTCTAAAAAGTATATGTAAAAAAATCCAGAGACTTTAAAATATACACATTTCCAAGAAATTAGACGCCAGCAGATTATAAGGAAAAAAACAAACAAACTCTGACCTTAAGTATCCAGATATATAAACAGTGTGACCCCCAAAAGCATGACGCTCCTATGTATTTACTTTATTTAACCCTTCACGTAGCCGAGGAATGCAAAGTTAGTTAGGCCAGGCTTAAAATAATTTAATTGTTACAAGTTTTGTTTTATATCTTTAATTAGTGGTTCTCTGCCCTATTCTCAGAATGTCCCACGCATTTCGCATTAGTCGACCTCTCTCACCCCTCTGAAGAAAAACCCAACATTCTTGCGTCCTTAATTTGATGGTTAAATTACCCATAAACTGTTTTATACAGTAAATGTGGGGAAATAAAAAGATGAAATAGACTGTGACCCTTAATAACCCCCCCCCCCCCCCGTTATTAACCTGAAGTTAAAATCCCCTCCTTTCTTGCCCCTTTAACGGGGGGGGGGGGGGGGGGGAGTGAGGCAAAGCTAATGACGTAGGGTCCCAGTTAGGAAATGTGCAGTAACCCCCAATTTTCCCCTCTTGGTCTCTTCTGTCGTTTCTTTATTTATGGCTTCCCACACATCCTGGTTACGCCAAGCAGCAGCCTTTAGACTCTCACCCCTGTTTAACCTACTAGAAGTGCACGCTAGTCCCACGCAGCTGATCGGTAAGACCGTACTCTGCGTTAACTATGGATGCTCCGTGTCGTCCTTAGCACAAGCTTGTAGATCCTTGGGTTGGACTACAAATCCCATTATTCTCAGCAAACCACTTTATCTCCACCGTGACCCATTATTCATTGTAATATATATATATATATATATATATATATATATATCATTTAATTAAGCCTATTCCACAGATGATGGCAGAGGGGGTGCGACTGCTCCGTACCCCTCAATCTGGGAATGTCTGGGAAATCGGAAAGCAGTCTGAGAACGGTTGTAATGTTCCTTTAACAGGCTCGGCTGGATTTTGTGTCTCACGGTATGCTTTGCCAAGTGTGAGTCACACACTCCAGACTCCTGGAGCAGGATCAGTGGGCAGGTTCTGTGGTGTCATGGGGCAATCAAGACACTGTATGTCTCTCTATCAGACAGACATGCGATGCTGGTGAAACCAATCCGAACCCCAGCCTGGTTTATTTTTTTTTTTAAATATTTTTAAAATAGATTATTAGAGGAGATGCCGGACCCTCTTATCCCCCTTCTAAAAAAAAAACAGTCCAACTTGAACAATGAGGTTTACATTTTAAAACTCCATTTTGGGGGAAAATTCTAAAATTGGAAGCGTCCGCAGTAGCGTTCCAGGGGTAACTTTGCCCCAGAATCAAACTTTTCGAAAAGTCAAATAAAACCGTGTTTTGCTTTGACGTCTTATCTGATGAGGGGGGGGGGGGGGGGGGAGAGCGAACGCAATAATATTTGTGGAAGCCCCCCTGTGCTTCAACGGCAGGTGTCGCTCACGTCGTGACTAGTTAAAATAATTAAGGAGGGGGGGCACAAGGAAACAAAAATATAACGAATGGCTGATTCAGGCCCCGCTGGGAACATTTTCCAGCCTGATGTTTGTGTGGAATCCAGAGGATTACTCAGGATTTAGTGTGCGAGGATCTCCTGCCATGTGATTCGGGTTCTATGCTATTAAATACTGCTTGGAATGTAACATGCAATTTCTCCCCCTTTTCCTGAACATCGTCTCTCTTCTTCTTTTTTTTTTTTGGGGGGGAAGTTGAACAGTTGAGGCTCCAGGGCAGAGCCTTGTATGACTTCATTCACAATTTCTCCTTCTAAAGGACTGAAATCAAGTCTGATCTTGCAGTCACGGAAGCCTGGAGAGTCTAGATGGCTTTGCAGATTAGAGACACGCTAGCAGTTTTAGCTGGATCGGGTTAGGACATGTTATGAATTCCAGAGGGCCTGCTTTCCGGCTGACTGTCGTGGGCTTGATAGGGATAGAGAAATCTGATTATATAAGTGCAGACCAGATTCTGCCCAGGTGTCTGTGGGTAATAATACATGAGCTCTAGGCCTGGGTGGGTTTGTCTCATCTAGTGTAGGAATGGCTGTCTCTGTCACTTCTTCTCTTGGCATGGGCAGATATGTCCTGTTTACTGTAGTAATGAGCAGTGTTATCCCATCTGTGGATGGGCGGTCCTTTCCCCATCTACTCTGGGCATGGGCGGTTCGGTCCCCATCTACTCTGAGCATAGGCGGTTCGGTCCCTATCTACCCTAAGCATTGGCGGTTCGATCCCCATCTACCCTAAGCATTGGTGGTTCGATCCCCATCTACTCTGGGCATGGGCAAATGTTCCCATTTACCATAGGTGGTTCTGTCCACCTCTACCCTGGGCATGGGCGGTTCTGTCCACCTCTACCCTGGGCATGGGCGGTTCTGTCCACCTCTACCCTGGGCATGGCCGGTTCTGTCCACCTCTACCCTGGGCATGGGCCGTTCTGTCCACCTCTACCCTGGGCATGGGCCGTTCTGTCCACCTCTACCATGGGCATGGCCGGTTCTGTCCACCTCTACCATGGGCATGGCCGGTTCTGTCCACCTCTACCATGGGCATGGCCGGTTCTGTCCACCTCTACCCTGGGCATGGCCGGTTCTGTCCACCTCTATCCTGGGCATGGGTGGTTCTGTCCACCTCTACCCTGGGCATGGGCCGGTTCTGTCCACCTCTATCCTGGGCATGGGCCGGTTCTGTCCACCTCTATCCTGGCATGGGTGGTTCTGTCCACCTCTACCCTGGGCATGGCCGGTTCTGTCCACCTCTATCCTGGGCATGGGTGGTTCTGTCCACCTCTACCCTGGGCATGGCCGGTTCTGTCCACCTCTATCCTGGGCATGGGTGGTTCTGTCCACCTCTACCCTGGGCATGGCCGGTTCTGTCCACCTCTATCCTGGGCATGGGTGGTTCTGTCCACCTCTACCCTGGGCATGGCCGGTTCTGTCCACCTCTATCCTGGGCATGGGTGGTTCTGTCCACCTCTACCCTGGGCATGGCCGGTTCTGTCCACCTCTATCCTGGGCATGGGTGGTTCTGTCCACCTCTATCCTGGGCATGGGTGGTTCTGTCCACCTCTACCCTGGGCATGGCCGGTTCTGTCCACCTCTATCCTGGGCATGGGTGGTTCTGTCCACCTCTACCCTGGGCATTGCCGGTTCTGTCCACCTCTATCCTGGGCATGGCCGGTTCTGTCCACCTCTACCCTGGGCATGGCCGGTTCTGTCCACCTCTATCCTGGGCATGGCCGGTTCTGTCCACCTCTACCCTGGGCATGGGTGGTTCTGTCCACCTCTACCCTGGGCATGGGTGGTTCTGTCCACCTCTACCCTGGGCATGGGTGGTTCTGTCCACCTCTACCCTGGGCATGGCCGGTTCTGTCCACCTCTACCCTGGGCATTGCCGGTTCTGTCCACCTCTACCCTGGGCATGGGTGGTTCTGTCCACCTCTATCCTGGGCATGGGTGGTTCTGTCCACCTCTACCCTGGGCATGGGCCGTTCTGTCCACCTCTACCCTGGGCATGGGTGGTTCTGTCCACCTCTATCCTGGGCATGGGTGGTTCTGTCCACCTCTACCCTGGGCATGGGCCGTTCTGTCCACCTCTATCCTGGGCATGGGCCGGTTCTGTCCACCTCTACCCTGGGCATGGGTGGTTCTGTCCACCTCTACCCTGGGCATGGGTGGTTCTGTCCACCTCTATCCTGGGCATGGGTGGTTCTGTCCACCTCTACCCTGGTCATGGGTGGTTCTGTCCACCTCTACCCTGGGCATGGGTGGTTCTGTCCACCTCTACCCTGGGCATGGCCGGTTCTGTCCACCTCTACCCTGGGCATGGGTGGATCTGTCCACCTCTACCCTGGGCATGGCCGGTTCTGTCCACCTCTACCCTGGGCATGGGTGGTTCTGTCCACCTCTACCCTGGGCATGGGTGGTTCTGTCCACCTCTATCCTGGGCATGGGTGGTTCTGTCCACCTCTATCCTGGGCATGGGTGGTTCTGTCCAGCTCTACCCTGGGCATGGGTGGTTCTGTCTCACCTACCCCACTGACTCTACATGTATGTGGACCCATCACAAGTTCTCTAAATAGTAGATATTTTTGGAAAGCTCTGCATATTGATGGCTCTTTCCAATGTCACACTGAGTAATACACCGTAACCATTGAATTGTCTTTTCCATTGTCCTTTGCAGATTGAAAGACGCCTGGACAATGTCCGTATGGTGTGTCACAATTCACACAAGAAGCTGCTGGTCTGTTTGCAGGGGCAGCCAGGCACCGACACAGACAAGAGATATGTATGTTTATTCTCATATACAGATATGGGGGGGGGGGGGGGGGCAGCAATGTAAAATGTCTTATGTGTATATACTGTTGTTTTTGCAGAGGAAGCTTCCTCTCATGGGGGTGTCCCAGTCTATGCTGGATGGATGTACCCAGCTCAGTGACGACACACTTCTAGGGTAAGTAAATTAAGCATTACGTCTACCCGTGTGAGTGAATAAAACTCCCAGAGTCCTGCATTCATGCTGAGGCAGCTCAATGTGTCTCAGTGAGTGAGATGCTTGCTCACGCCAGTTGTCTTGAGCTGTACAGCCGGACAGGGAAAGTGCCTTACCATGGTACTACGCCAGTAAGGGGGCTTCTATCTGACTGTAGCTTGTGAGAGCGAGGCCTGATGTACACTTTGGGTGCCATGTCTGATTTCTTTGTAGAAAGACGTTGAACTCCTGCGGCGATGCAGAGCAGAGGCTGGCTCAAGAACTGTCCCAACATGAGGTGCAAATTGAAAAGGACATCCTGGAACCTTTAAACCAACTGGCCGAGGTAAGTGGCTTCCCCCTCCACCCCCCCATAGTAAGTGTGAATCTCCACCATCTTACCAGAAGGCCTTTTGCATAGACTATCCTTTTTATTTTAGATTTATTTCATATGCATCTACTGCTATTTATATGAATCTACTCCTATTTATTTGCATCTACTCCGGTTTATATGCATCTAGTCCGATTTATATGCATCTAGTCCGGTTTATATGCATCTAGTCCGGTTTATATGCATCTAGTCCGATTTATAGGCATCTAGTCCGATTTATATGCATCTACTCCGGTTTATATGCATCTACTCCGGTTTATATGCATCTAGTCCGGTGTATATGCATCTAGTCCGGTGTATATGCATCTAGTCCGGTGTATATGCATCTAGTCCGGTTTATATGCATCTAGTCCGGTTTATATGCATCTAGTCCGGTTTATATGCATCTAGTCCGGTTTATATGCATCTAGTCCGGTTTATATGCATCTAGTCCGGTTTATATGCATCTAGTCCGGTTTATATGCATCTAGTCCGGTTTATATGCATCTAGTCCGGTTTATATGCATCTACTCCGGTTTATATGCATCTAGTCCGATTTATATGCATCTAGTCCTATTGACCCACGGTGTTCTAGAGCGTTTCTCCCTTGCCTATCGACTGTCTGAAATCATTGAGGCTTCCTAGAGACCTTTCCTGTAAGAGGTTGACTGTAGACAATCATGAGTTGGTCTCCTCTAGAGGAAGCCAGTCTAGTAGTGTACAAGGCCTCCTCTCTCCCAGGCTGACTGACGACCCTAAATTATTGTCTCTCCAGTCGGAGGTTTTCTGAAGACCACTAGTTATCAGATCTTCACTAGGGTGGCCTTAGGATTAGTTTGTAAGGCTTCCTCTCAGCGACATCTCTGCAGGGAGTAGCATGCACCAGATCCATTGTGTGTTGATATATAAACGGTACCATCCATTATTTGCCCTACAGGTGGACATACCCAATATCCTGAAGCAGAGGAAGCAGTTGGCCAAGCTGGTGCTAGACTGGGATTCTGCACGGGCTAGGTGAGACACCGGTGTTTGGCTTGTAGATCAGCAGGAGATGGAGCCATGTTTGCTCTTTAGGAAAGGAACTGTCCTACTAGGGAACATGTTGGAAGGGTTCAAGGTCAGAAAATTCACAGTCTGGAATCGTCTCACAGGTACAACCAGGCGCAGAAGTCTTCTGGGGCAAACTTCCAGATGCAGCCCGGGAAGATGGACTCTCTGAAGGAGGAGATGGATGAAGCTGCTAACAAAGTGGAACAGTGCAAGGTAAGTGGCCGAAGCCCATGAAACACATTTTACTTTTGTGTGCACATATACACAAGCGTTTCATATACATAGCGAAATGCGTTGACTCTTCTACATATACATCTAAAGGGCAGGTTGCCGTGACGCAGACCTTTTTTAAAATGCATTTATTATTGTAAGTATATGTATAAGAGTACAAGGGGGGAGAGGCAAATGCGAAATGCGTTTACTTGGGTCCTTACATACACTATATTTATACATACATTAATCTTGAATCTTCTTCAGACACCGAATGGAACCTTAGCTTCTTAGATGTAAATATGTTATGCATAAGATGCAATTAGAGAGATCCCATAAATCATAAGTAAACAGATTTGCAAACTGGCAGGGGGCAGAGTCTCACCTATTAGGCTTCTGCATGAATAATCGAACGTGAAGAAGTCTTCTGGGTTTGACTAAAGCAATTAAAAGCTGTGTTGCCTCCCAAGGCTCTGATTTGGTTAGACTTAGTGCATACATTTGCTGTGTGTTCCTGACTTGCCATCCCCCGTCTCTCGCAGGACCAGCTCGCAGCGGACATGTATAATTTTGTCTCCAAGGAAGGGGAATATGGGCAATACTTTGTCACGGTAAGTTTGGTGCATTACGGACATTTCCTGAATCAGAGGGGAAGCGAAATGCAACAGGTAGCACAGTTGCTCTGCAGGGTTCTCTGGCACTGACGGGGTTACTAAGGGACTGATTTTTTTGCAAGTGCCAAGTCATGCAGCGTCTTAGAAAAGTGGGCACGTTTGGGTCCACTTTGGCCCGTACATTCTGGTTCGTGACTTGGGGCTATGACATCATGCGCTGTGACCCCCCTGCAGAAACGGGTTCTCCTGTGTCCCCGTGTCTTGTCACTTGTTTTTTTTTTTCCCCACGCATGTACTCATTCATTGTTCTGTTCTCTGTGTGGGTTCTGTCCTCAGTTGTTAGAGGCCCAAGCAGATTACCATAGAAAAGCACTAGCAGTCTTAGAAAAGGCTCTTCCCGAGATCCAAGCCCAGCAAGGTAATGTTTCCACGCTGCCCCCCCTCCCACCCGCCTCTTGTCCCCCCCCCCCCCCCCCCCTTCCTAGCTAGTACTTTCATCCTGCGCAGTCTATCTCTCTGTCCTGTGGCACTTCTGACTGAATGGTACGGGAAAAGCTGGAAGGGGCCACCTAAACGCTGCTTATACTGTGATTGGAAAAGAATAAGACACAATCTATACAGAGTGTGGGCAGAATTGCCACAAATACATAAAATAAGAGAAACTGTGTTTGAAACGTGTCAATGAACTTATTTTCAATGGGGAATGTGTCCTATCACACCACAGACATGTTTAAACCACATATTTCTCTTATTTTATGCATTTGCTTGTAATTCTGCTGACATGGTCTAAATTCACAGGATAAGTAATGTATAGGTTGGCATAGTCCCTTTAACTGCAAATGATCTTTGGACCTTACTACTCACTGGCTTTTTACTCCTAGGGCCGCTCCACTGGCTGACACTGTTCTACTTTACTAATGACTCTCAATTCCCTTTTCTCCCTGCTCACTCTTGCTTTTTAAGAATTTTTGCTAGTTGCCCTTTTCTCTCTTCACCTCTTTCCCTCATCTGTCTGTCCATCCTTTCCATTCCATTTTTATTTTCACTGATTTATTTCCTATGATTTTTGTACTTTTCCTTGTTCTATGTATCCCCTCTAGTCATCGTCCCCCCACACACACACACACGTGCAATCCAACCCTGGTTCACCCCCTTTAATTCTACCCGTTTTTTTTTTATTTATTTTTTTAAGATAAATGGACCGAAAAGCCGGCTTTTGGCACCGCGCTGGAAGAGCATCTGAAACGCAGCAGCCGAGAGATTGCTCTGCCCATCGAAGCCTGTGTGATGATGCTGCTAGAGACCGGCATGAAGGAAGAGGTACTGACGCACAATTGTAGAAAATATGTACACTAGATATACACGCATTACCAGCTAGGAATTCTGTAGAATGCCTAGAAATAATGTGAGTTGTGTATAAACTTAGCGCTCGGCAAAGAGTGATGGGGGGTGTTTATAAAAAAATTCCCCTATGAATAAATCCCAACACTTCTCAGGAGGTGCGGCTGCGCCATTGTTAAGCAGATTTCTGCACTTGTTTTTATTTTAAGAACATAGGTTTCTCCTGCTAGAAGAACAGAGTTGGCCCTGTATAATGCATTGTTATAAAGTGACAGTGTGTAAAGATGTAACTCTGTATTATCCATGGCCAGCTGAGCTCTTCTATATATACATGGTGCAGGGTCTGGTGAGTTTCTCCTGCTAGAAGAACAGAGTTGGCCCTGTATAATGCATTGTTATAAAGTGACAGTGTGTAAAGATGTAACTCTGCATTATCCATGGCCAGCTGAGCTCTTCTATATATACATGGTGCAGGGTCTGGTGAGTTTCTCCTGCTAGAAGAACAGAGTTGGCCCTGTATAATGCATTGTTATAAAGTGACAGTGTGTAAAGATGTAACTCTGCATTATCCATGGCCAGCTGAGCTCTTCTATATATATATACATGGTGCAGGGTCTGGTGAGTTTCTCCTGCTAGAAGAACAGAGTTGGCCCTGTATACTGCATTGTTATAAAGTGACAGTGTGTAAAGATGTAACTCTGCATTATCCATGGCCAGCTGAGCTCTTCTATATATACATGGTGCAGGGCCTGGTGAGTTTCTCCTGCTAGATGAACAGAGTTGGCCCTGTATAATGCATTGTTATAAAGTGACAGTGTGTAAAGATGTAACTCTGCATTATCCATGGCCAGCTGAGCTCTTCTATATATACATGGTGCAGGGTCTGGTGAGTTTCTCCTGCTAGAAGAACAGAGTTGGCCCTGTATAATGCATTGTTATAAAGTGACAGTGTGTAAAGATGTAACTCTGCATTATCCATGGCCAGCTGAGCTCTTCTATATATACATGGTGCAGGGTCTGGTGAGTTTCTCCTGCTAGAAGAACAGAGTTGGCCCTGTATAATGCATTGTTATAAAGTGACAGTGTGTAAAGATGTAACTCTGCATTATCCATGGCCAGCTGAGCTCTTCTATATATATACATGGTGCAGGGTCTGGTGAGTTTCTCCTGCTAGAAGAACAGAGTTGGCCCTGTATAATGCATTGTTATAAAGTGACAGTGTGTAAAGATGTAACTCTGCATTATCCATGGCCAGCTGAGCTCTTCTATATATACATGGTGCAGGGCCTGGTGAGTTTCTCCTGCTAGATGAACAGAGTTGGCCCTGTATAATGCATTGTTATAAAGTGACAGTGTGTAAAGATGTAACTCTGCATTATCCATGGCCAGCTGAGCTCTTCTATATATACATGGTGCAGGGTCTGGTGAGTTTCTCCTGCTAGAAGTACAGAGTTGGTCCTGTATAATGAATTGTTATAAAGTGACAGTGTGTAAAGATGTAACTCTGCATTATCCATGGCCAGCTGAGCTCTTCTATATATACATGGTGCAGGGTCTGGTGAGTTTCTCCTCCTAGAAGAACAGAGTTGGCCCTGTATAATGCATTGTTATAAAGTGACAGTGTGTAAAGATGTAACTCTGCATTATCCATGGCCAGCTGAGCTCTTCTATATATACATGGTGCAGGGTCTGGTGAGTTTCTCCTGCTAGAAGAACAGAGTTGGCCCTGTATAATGCATTGTTATAAAGTGACACTGTGTAAAGATGTAACTCTGCATTATCCATGGCCAGCTGAGCTCTTCTATATATACATGGTGCAGGGTCTGGTAAGTTTCTCCTGCTAGAAGAACAGAGTTGGCCCTGTATAATGCATTGTTATAAAGTGACACTGTGTAAAGATGTAACTCTGCATTATCCATGGCCAGCTGAGCTCTTCTATATATTCTTCTATACATTGTGCAGGGTCTGGTGAGTTTCTCCTGCTAGAAGAACAGAGTTGGTCCTGTATAATGCATTGTTATAAAGTGACAGTGTGTAAAGATGTAACTCTGCATTATCCATGGCCAGCTGAGCTCTTCTATATATACATGGTGCAGGGTCTGGTAAGTTTCTCCTGCTAGAAGAACAGAGTTGGCCCTGTATAATGCATTGTTATAAAGTGACACTGTGTAAAGATGTAACTCTGCATTATCCATGGCCAGCTGAGCTCTTCTATATATTCTTCTATACATTGTGCAGGGTCTGGTGAGTTTCTCCTGCTAGAAGAACAGAGTTGGTCCTGTATAATGCATTGTTATAAAGTGACAGTGTGTAAAGATGTAACTCTGCATTATCCATGGCCAGCTGAGCTCTTCTATATATACATTGTGCAGGGTCTGGTGAGTTTCTCCTGCTAGAAGAACAGAGTTGGTCCTGTATAATGCATTGTTATAAAGTGACAGTGTGTAAAGATGTAACTCTGCTTTATCCATGGCCAGCTGAGCTCTTCTATATATACATGGTGCAGGGCCAGCTGAGATCTTCTAGCAGGAGAAACTCACTCTGTCGCTGCACAAAGTATAGCTTAGTCTGTGAGATGAAATGTTTGTCTTCCTTCAACTCCCCTTTCAACGAATGGCCCCTGTGGTTGGATGGGTGGTGCTCTGGTTTTGAAGGGTTAAGTTAGGGAATTAATTTTGAGCAGTATATGTGATCGCCTGTCATACAGTGAATGTTTTTGGGTGTCTCTTGCGTGTCTGTGGTGTCTTTTGCGTGTCTGTGGTGTCTTTTGCGTGTCTGTGGTGTCTTATGCGTGTCTGTGGTGTCTTATGCGTGTCTGTGGTGTCTCTCGCTTGAGACCTTCTTAGTCTGCTGGCTGAATGTGGGGGTTCCTGGTGAGCGATCGTTTGAGAACCTTGTTTTCTCCTCGTCAGGGTCTGTTCAGGATTGCAGCCGGCGCCTCCAAACTCAAGAAGCTAAAAGCTGCCTTGGACTGCTCCACGTCTCAGCTGGAGGAGTTCTACTCAGACCCACACGCCGTGGCAGGTAACACAAAAAGCGTTATATAGGGGTTCTGTATAAAGGTCAAACCAATGGAATGTTCCTGCTGATTACATCGAGTTTAGAATTCTGCCCCAGAAATCACCATGGAATCCAATGGAATGTTCCTGCTGATTACATCACTTTTAGAACTCTGCCCTAGTAATCACCATGGAAACCAACGGAATGTTCCTTTACATCACTTTTAGAACTTTGCCCCAGTAATCACCATGGAAACCAATGGAATGTTCCTGCTGATTACATCGAGTTTAGAATTTTGCCCCAGTAATCACCATGGAAACCAATGGAATGTTCCTGCTGATTACATCGAGTTTAGAATTTTGCCCCAGAAATCACCATGGAATCCAATGGAATGTTCCTGCTGATGACATCACTTTTAGAACTTTGCCCCAGTAATCACCATGGAAACCAATGGAATGTTCCTGCTGATTACATCACTTTTAGAACTTTGCCCCAGTAATCACCATGGAAACCAATGGAATGTTCCTGCTGATTACATCACTTTTAGAACTTTACCCCAGAAATCACCCTTAGAAATCACCCACCTATGGCTATATTAAAAAAAAAAGGAAATGCAAGGGGAATTTATTGGTGAATATAATGTAACCTTAGAAACTATATGTAGTATTTAGCACCCAGGAAGCTTATTTTGCTAGAGACCTTATCACAAACTGATGTACCACTTTCTTACAATAAACCCCCCCCATACAGGAAGATGATTATGGAAGTAGTCCAGCCGTCTGACTACTAAACACTCCGTTTCCTTGTTGGTTAAGGGTGGGGAAGGATGTTCATGCCTGGTGTATTGACATTACCGGTACCTTGACCTTATAAGTATCCTTAAAGAGACACTCCGACCAAGGGATTTATTCATGAAAGAGAGAATGGCAGGGAATCGAGAATGCAATTTCAAACTTAAGGCCAAAGTAGCCGAGTTGGAAGGATTCTCCCATTCAGCTGAACGGGAGTTGTTTCTTTGGCTTTAAAGGGACTGTATCATCTAAACATTGTTTTTACAGGAAAACAAGGGTATAGGTGATACAGTCCCTTTAAGTTTGAACCGTGTGAACTTCCCTTCTCAATTCCCTGCAGTTCTCTTTCAGGAATAAAGCCCTAAGTTTCATAGGGTGTAACGTTTACAAGGTTCATTTGTTTGAACTGTACTGTAGTGGCTCTTTAACTCCCAGGATTCTCAGGCACTTGTATAAGAATTGACAGCATTTTTTTAGAATGTGGACCGTGTGAGCTAACGGTATAGGAAGTCTCTGACCCGCCAGCCTTTTTGTTTTCTTTGCAGGTGCTTTGAAGTCCTATCTTCGGGAACTGCCTGAACCTTTAATGACCTTCAACCTTTACGAGGAATGGATTCAGGCCGGAAAGTAAGGAGATATTTTTTTTTATTTTGCTTTCGCTTTCCAAAAGGAAGACCATTTTGTTCCTCTGTCTGATTCCTCTGCAAGTTGCATGATGACAGCGCAGTTTAGAGAAATAGGATCCGATTTGTTTTCCACTATTTTATTCTTTAATTCAACAAACGCCCAAATCTTTAATTCTACACAGCGCACTGTGGATTAGATGAGAAAATGTAGCTTCCCCTACCTTATTTCCTTCAATCCTGAGGATTTTAGTGATGTTTATTCAATATATACCCCTTGTTTATGTAGAGGTGTAGGCCTGTGTCTTTGAGATCTAATTTGAAATGCAGCCTTTGTCTCTGACCATGGTAAGAAAGTCTCTCTGCTCTTTCTTTCTGCTCGCTTTCTCTCTCTCTCTCTCTTTCTCTCTCTCTCTCTCTTCTTTTTCTCTCTTGCACTCTCTCTCTCTTGCTGTCTCTCTCTCTCTCGCTCGTTCTCTCTCTCGCTCGTTCTCTCGCTCTCTCTGGCTCTCTCGCTCTCTCTGGCTCTCTCTCTCTCTGGCTCTTGCTCTCTCTCTCTCTTGCTCTCTCTCTTGCTCTCTCTCTGGTTCTCTCTCTTGCTCTCTCTCTGGTTCTCTCTCTTGCTCGCTCTCTCTCTCTTGCTCGCTCTCTCTCTTGCTCGCTCTCTCTTGCTCGTTCTCTCTTGCTCGTTCTCTCTCTCTCTTGCTAGTTCTCTCTCTCTTGCTCTCTCTCTTGCTCTGTCTCTCTCTCTCTCTTGCTCTCTCTCTCTCTGGCTCTGTCTCTGCACTTTCTCTCTCTCTCTTGCTCTCGCTCTCTCTCTCTCTTGCTCTCGCTCTCTCTCTCTCTTGCTCTCGCTCTCTCTTGCTCTCTCTCTCTCTCTCTCTCTCTGGCTCTGTCTCTGCACTTTCTCTCTCTCTGTGGCTGTGTCTCTCTCTCTGGCTCTGTCACTGACTTGCCCGTCTCTCTCCCCACAGTGTACCAGACCAAAACTCCAAGCTACAATCCCTGTGGTGTGTCTGCCAAAAACTTCCCAAACCAAACCTGGAAAACTTCAGGTACTTATTATTATATGTATATATTTGACTCCACTAACACCCCGCGGGAGGCAATAAACACTGGAGATAAAATAATCTAACCTTGGAATATTTGTCATTGTCATTTATATATTATTTACAGTGAGAATGTCTGGCCTAAAACAAGATGTATACATTGTGTTAGCAGGTTTGCATCAAATGCTTTCAAATGTCCTGGCTCGGGTTTATGACATCACCTTTCCGACGACTTCCGTGGAGAATGTGCAATTTACTTATCAAGCCGCGAGGTGATGTCATAATCAGGAGACGCCAGAAACCACCTCTTTATCTTTATTTTGCTCAATGCGTTTGATAACACGGTGTATATAGAGCATATTCATGCTGTACATTTACAGTAAAGGTCCGGGGTGGAGCGCGCTGATGTGTAGGGTGCAGTTACATGACCTCTCTCTTTATTTCAGGTATTTGGTGAAGTTCTTGGCCAAGCTGAGTCACAGTAGTGACATTAACAAGATGACGCCGAGCAATATAGCCATTGTGTTGGGCCCCAACCTGCTCTGGGCAAAGCATGAAGGGCGAGTACTACCAGATCCTAATTTTACTGTCTGCGCTGCTGCCCCCTTTTCTATTTTTCAGTCTGGGATGCTGCTCCTTCCCCACCCTCGGCCCTTTTTTTCCCCCATCCTCTGAACCGTTCTGTCAAAGTAGGGAGGCAGGGAGCGGGTGTGGCCTGGTAGGGAGCGGGTGTGGCCTGGCAGGGAGCGGGTGTGGCCTGGCAGGGAGCGGGTGTGGCCTGGCAGGGAGCGGGTGTGACGTGGCAGGGAGCGGGTGTGGCCTGGCAGGGAGCGGGTGTGACGTGGCAGGGAGCGGGTGTGACCTGGCAGGGAGCGGGTGTGGCCTGGCAGGGAGCGGGTGTGACGTGGCAGGGAGCGGGTGTGACGTGGCAGGGAGCGGGTGTGGCCTGGTAGGGAGCGGGTGTGGCGTGGTAGGAACTGGGTGTGGCGTGGTAGGGAGTGGGTGTTGTATCCTATTCTCACCAGCCTGAGAATAGGATAACCCTTGGTAAAAGCAACAGCCTGGCAAGTTCTCCGGGGATGAAGGTTTACTATGGTTATATATCGACATTCTTAGTTTTTATAAAATGAGTTTCAACTCGTGACAAATGTGAGGCTGCTTCGAGCCCTGCGTGAATTAGGACAGGACCTTATATTGGGGACAGTGGGGATTGTAGTTCACAGACGGCTGTGGATTATAGAGGGAAGACACAGCTCATGGTCTGGTCCTCTGTCCTCAGTGGGGGGGAAGGGGGGTAACGGAATTGGTAGTTCTGTGGTGAGAGTGTTCGTCTGGAATTCCTTAATTACTTGCTCTCTGTCATCTTCATCCTGCCTTGCAGTATCATCTTACCCACACGGGCTGGGATTCATACAATTTGTGTGTTTCGTTTGCTGGGAAAGCGGGCTCTCCCATGAGTATTTTCTTTTCTTTCATTTCTTTATGGCTGTGCTTGTGAGTTGCATAAGGCGTGTAGAGCTAGTAAAAGATTAACATTAATAAGGCTTCAGATTTGTTTTTTTTGTTTTTTTACCCTGCTCCCATTCCTGTTCCTCTATTTTCATTTTAAAATGGTAGAATTTCCATCGCCCTTTGAGAAATCTCTCCCTCTCCGGCATCGAAATTTCATCCTTTCCGATCTTCTACACTTACGGGTTTTCCTGCCCCCTGTGCTGGCAAGGGGCCCAGACGTGCCGCGGGGATGGTATAATTAGATTGTGTGTGGATAACCGTCATGGCCAGGCGCCACTGACCACACAGTCTAGTTGCGTGGCCAACTGGTGGTCTTCTTCTAACAGCTGCCCGGCCTTGCGGAAATGCTCACTAAAAGAATTTATGCCAAAAAAGTCTTTACGTTGAGCTGCTGGTCACTGAGCCGAGTATCTTATTGACAAGGGGCTGTACTTGGCGTCTCCTTTGCCCAAATTTGTGTCCTGTTTTAGGGGAAATCCCACTGCACTCTGGAACCCCTGTAAGCAAGCTACTTGGGACTTGTATAGAAAGTCCTCTACTCGTTCAGGTTTTGTCGGCAGGTCCTTACTCTTTGAGAGCTCGCTCCTTTCCACATTCCTCTGTGCTACCCTAAGCTCTATTTTCCCTTCTAGAGCTTGTTGTGTGTATAGTGCGTCTGGGGCAAAGGAAGACTGAAACTTCCGTTTTTTGCAATTCACTAAAAACCATATCTCGTCACGCAGGACCCTGGCCGAAATCGCGGCGGCAACATCCGTCCATGTGGTTACCATTATAGAGCCCATTATACAACATGCCGACTGGTTCTTCCCTGAAGGTAGGAAGATGGCGCACTGTCCTTTCCTAATCCCTTATTTTATTTGTTTCAACCTCTTCCAGAACCTTTGGGGGCGGGGGGGGGGTGGCAGAATTTTTTACTAAAACAAATATCCTTACCTTTGTTCTCCCAGAGGTCGACTTCAATGTTTCTGGTGCCTTCGTACCAGCCACGCCTAGCACCCATCCAAATAACGTGTCCATCTCCAGTAACGATCTCCCATCGTACGAGTTCGGGCTGTTGGAGCGGAAGCGGCCGATCAGCATGGCGGTGATGGACGGAGACCTCCTGAAGAAGGAGAAGTAGGTGAAACCTAGGTTGACTTTCAGACGAGATAGGCAAGTCTAGCCGATTCACTGTCATATAGCATTTCCAACGCATTTCACCCTTGGGTGATTAAACACAGATAGTATCTTCTGGTCATGAGAAGAATTAGGTAAACATTTTTGATGTCAACCAGAATCTGCTGTTCATTATTATTCTTTGTTCATAGAGACAAACCATAAGATGTAACATGTATTAAAAATAAAATAGCCTTCCTGCACTTATGGTGGTCAGGAATTCCTTAGTAAAAAAAAAAGAAGAGTGAAAATAAAATATATACTCTCCTAACTAAGGCAGCAGCACTTATCAGAGGGTTCCTTCAGGAAAAATAGTACTATATCTTCGTAATGGGGCGGACATTTGTAAAATAACTTCTTGTTTTTTTTTTCCATTTCTCCCCTCTCTAAACAGCATAAATTTAAAAGTTATGGACTTTCACATTAACCAACGAAGAGGTGGAACCCTAACAAGAAAACATGCCTCTCCGGCTTTCCATCCACCCCTACCACCTACTGATGGAATGGCCCAGGCAGATGGCCAAGCAACCACGCTAGAGGTCAATTCTACAGTCTCTTCGTCTTCTACAGACGTTGTGCCAACACCTGTCAACGAGGAGGCCAGGTAATGATGTTTACATCCAGCTTCCACTCCATCCAGTCCGTACACTCTGCAAAAACTTTGCTCACATCGCATACTCCAGGCCTGGGAACTGTTGCTCCGTAATAATCCTTCTTTATCTTTAGCACGTTCAAGACCAAAGACCCACCGTCAGCAACCACTCCTCCGTCTTTACGTAATGGAGCCCACCAGCCCACGGGGGGGCACGCAAATCCAGTACCAGCCACTGCCAATCCCAGCCCTCACTCCACAAGACGTGGTAAACTCATTTAAAAAATCTATAATAATTATTATTACATCAATACGCTGATGATGGAGTTAAATTACTATCTGAACCTGATGGGCAGATTTATTATTTGGGGGGTGACTTTAAGGTGAGGTATAATGAAGATTGTGATTTATCCTCCCCTTCCTATAGATCAGAGCTATTATTTTCAACATGTTACAATGATATTGGTCAAGCTATTGGACCATACAAGTTATATGGAACAGGCAGGTCGATAAAGACACAAAGTCTTTATTTCCATTTTGTGGTGTGTGCTTAATAAACTTTTTCAGGTTAAAACAAATCACAGTAGTTTTACATAAAAACTACTAATTTCTCCCGGACCAAGAGATTCAGGGATATCATTGAGAGGGGAGTACAG
Source organism: Pelodytes ibericus (assembly GCA_036172795.1). NCBI lineage: Eukaryota > Metazoa > Chordata > Amphibia > Anura > Pelodytidae > Pelodytes > Pelodytes ibericus. The sequence goes on along the minus strand of CM069860.1, from coordinate 10,791,486 downwards.
CGGAGGCAGCTCCCTCTGCAGCAGTTTTATACTCCTTTGTAGGAAAGTACTGTGATTGGCCATTATTGTGGAAACAGCCTCTCTGTTAAGATCTGCTATTTCAAGTTTGTGGTATGCAGGAGGGCGTGGCCTGGTAGTGTCTGTTGCTACAGCATTAAAGGTACACTCCCACCAAAAAATGAAAAGATTTTACTTTTTTTATTTTGTATTGTTGATTTCAGATTTGTTGTTTGTTTTCGCTATGGGACTTTATTTAATAAAATATGTACATCACAAGGGGGCAGAGTTATGATCCTGTTTGATCAGGTTAATCTCCCGTCTCGGTGTTGAAAGGCAGGTTAAAAAAAGTTGTACACAGCCACCTAGTCCTGCCCATTATGATACACAGGAGACAGTAAGAGACTGCCTGGAAGATTTTGGATGATGTTGCATCATGGGAAATATTCACAAAATGGAGCCAGGATATTAACATCTAATTTTATTTTTCCTTTCATATGCAATTAATTCAGTTATATAAAAAAAAAAACAGTGGCATATGTATTATTTATGTGTTTGTTTTAAATGACCAGGTTATCTAGTTACATCTTAAGTAAGGGGAAGTGTCCCTTTAAGTCATTATTTTTTTTTTTTTTTAAAGAACAGATTGCAAGCCATGTTTGCACCCCGAATCAGTTTGTTAGGCTCTTGTTTTAGAGATGTTGTACTGTGCAGATGTGGAAGTCAGACTGTAATCTTTACCTCTCCATCTATGAGGGTGTGATTGTGTATAAATAATTCATGGAACTTTTTTTTTTTTTTTCTTCTTATTTTTGCAGCTACTAAGAAACCTGCCCCTGCGCCTCCCAAACCAGTGATTCCCCCTCCTGGGCAACCTGGAAACCAGGGTTCAAACGTTTCACCAAATACACCTCCTTCTGTCTCCCCCAAACCCTCCGGCGCCATCCACAATCCCTCTCCGCCTTCAAGCGTCATTAATCAAGGAGGTGCCACAGCCCCCATCGCATACTCACATGGTTCTCTCCCGCGGAGGCATTCGGGCAGCCAGCCTTTAATACATGCCCCCAGTCACCCTCCTCCACAACCCCCCACACAGCCAGGAGCTGTATCCCAGTCTAAACCCATCAGCCAGTCCATGGTAGACCCTCCAGCAGAACAATCCCCCAGCCCCCCGCACTCTCTGACACCCCCAGGTACTCCTCCGCTGGGTACGGAGACACCAGCTTCTCAGTTTTCTGCCCAGGAAGCCCCCCCAGTGCAGCCACCGGCAGCGTGGACTGGAGGTGGCACGCTTCCCAGGCCTCGCCCCGTCCCTAAACCTCGGATCCGACCGACCGTGCCTCCTCCTCCTCAGCCTCCTGGCTCTCATGCACCTACGGAGTTACAACCAGGATCTGCATCCAAGATCATCACAGGTGAGAACAAACCACGGAAACTCAGACATCATCCACGTGGCTGTGCTCAAGCGATACTTTCATGGGATTTCATGGGACACCAGTGATGGCTAAACCTGGGCACTCCAGATGTTTCGGAAACCACAAACTGACCTAGCATCCTCACATCGGTGGTGCCCAGGTTACCCATGTCGGTTTGTGGTTCCGAAACATCTGCAGTGCCAAGGTTAGCCACCACTGGTGTGCCAGGCACTTTTATAAAGGGAGAAAATCCCCATGAATAAAAAAAAAAAAAAGGTGTAGCAAAATCCTGAACTGGACTTCAAGCTGGGAGGAGATTCTCATCTCTTGGTACATAGATGGTGCGTGTCAATCAATAGGTTTATATCGGCATAGAGGATTAGACTTGGCCAGACATGGAGACATTAGCTGTTTGCGTACTTACCTGGACTCCAGATCCCTTAGGGTAAACTCATTGCTCGGTGTCCTGCCTGGTATAAAGATTTCCTTTCCAATATCTCTTCAGAATCTCTCATTTCGGTCCCCGGTCTTGTAACGTAGCTGTGCATAGCTCTGAATCTCATCTATAACACACACTAGCTTGTGGCTGCTGCTTAGATACTGTCCGTGGAGGGGGGGGGTAGGGTATCGATGGGGGGTCTCACTGATGAATTTATAAGTAACAGGCCACCACTGGCTGCTTCTTCCGATACACTGACCAGTAACGCATGTGACCTTTGGGATGTGTTGGGAAGTAATGTGTTGGGGGTCCGCAGCATCCTTGCCTCTGTCTAATAGATTTGTCTGTGGTGCCTCCAACAGGTTGGGAAAATTACCGTTTCTAAGGTTTGTAAATCTCTGATACCATGTGCTACCTTTCTGTTGTGCTGATGGCTTCACCTTGTGCACGTCACACCTCTCACCCCCCATATCACTTTCAGGCAGATTCTCCATCCCACCTCCACCTCTCATAACACATTCCTTCAAATCAACTCATTGATCCGAGACACTCGGTCCATTATTTCCCTACCTAAATTGAGTCATTTTGCTGAGCAAGGAGACTGGTAATCTTCTATTACAGGCCTCTAGTCAACGCCTTAAGTCGTTAAATGGGCAATGATCTGGGGATGGTAATTTTTACAAAGAGTACAACGGCATATATTTTAGACATTTCATGCTTTTGTACTTCTGCGTGAAGCATGCAGCCTGATTATCAGTGAGAGGGAGTACTCGGCAGAAAAAGTGCTGCCATTAAGGTGGAATCAGCCTCTTCTATTTGGAATGTTGCTCTGTGTGCTGTGATGTAACAAAAAGAGGCGGAGTTTAGGGACATAGGCAGGGCTGTTTGTGCAGTAGTAGCAGCAACTCATGTTGCCTACTGCTGGCGACAGATGATTGGCTAATGGTAGCACATGGAGTGTGAAGCAAAGGGAGAAGAGGCATATTTCTTATGCACTGCTTCTCCCCCAGAGCTGGGGCAATGTAAAAGTTTTTTTTATCTCTATCTAATCTGTTGGCCCGTCTAAATCGGCAGCTTCAGAGCACATGGAGCTTGTGAAGTTGGCGATGGTTACAAACCAGGACCGGGTTCAGATATATCCATGCTGCAGGGCTGTGCCTCATCGCATACTCTCTTGGGATTTTGTACGGATCTGCATTATACACTCCTGGTATACGGAGGGTTAATGGGGGAGGGGGAGGGGTTGGATCTCCCGCTCATATGTAATGTCTTTGCTGCTGCGCACTTCTGCTGGGTGGTAGATGGCTGTGCATGAAAAAGGAGCAGTTTGCAGCCCCTTTAAATGCCTGGACCTATGCATGCTCCTGCCCTCCCCCGCGCACTACACATCTCCTGCTGCATCTGTCTGGTGCAACCACAGTCTCCTTAGGATCACAGAAACTTTTTGGTCACAAAGGGTTAATAAAAGCCATTACATCCAGCGTGGGGGTTATGGGATTTGTAGTATTTCAGCAGATGGAGGGCTGCACTTAGACTTTTTCTATGGAACAGCACACAAAAAAAACATAGGCTCGTCGGGCCGCCACTAAGGCCTCCAGTTTTGTAAGCGACCCGTCTTTTTACACTGCTGCGAACACATTGAGGCTTATTTAGAAAAGTCAATTCAGGGGGCAAAGTTCGAAAAAGTGTTGTACATTAGATGCCAGCTGGCCTGAATTTCCCGGGACAGTCCCGTCTTTCAATGCACAGTGCTTAGCAGACCTACACAATGTAATGTAGGAGGATTGAGCTCCAGACACCCAGTGCCTGTACCGAGGCTGGCGCTCAATGTCCTGAGGTCATGGAACATGACATGACTCCGCCCCTTTCAGTACGGCCCCTTTTTGTTGGCGCGAGAGAAATCCACAGGCGCATTCCTTTGCTTTTACAACCTCGATGGGAATGCAATTAACTTTTCCATGCTCTACTTTTTACACGCCGAATACTAGTGAAATGACCGCCCCCCCCCCTTTTAAGATACGATAGCCTAACCGGTTTACACATAACCGCGTCTTTACAGGCCTCGCCCAGGACGCCACAGCGCGCGCTAGGAGATTTGTTGTCTGAATCAGACTTAAAAAAGGAGCCAACAATATAATAGCAGAGGTGTAATAATTAGAGTAGACGTAATATCTTATAAGTTAGCGGTTAACCCTTTGCATTGCCAGAGAGGGGTTCACGCAGCCCCCCCTCCTCCGCGAAAAGATTTAAAAAACGACTTCCTTTCAAAAGAGCGTCCTTTAAATAAAAGGTCGTTGTCCCCTGTACAGTATTTATCTATACATTGTGTTAGGACCAATGCAGGCACAGAAGATGCATTCTAAATATGTCTGTACTGTCCTGCTTATGACATCACCTGCTGCAGACTTATGTCAATAAAATTGTACAATTGAAAATAAAGCATTTGCATATGGTGCTACAGAGTGATGTCATAAGCAGTGGACGGCACATTTTTCTCTTCCTATATGTATTTTAAAATCATTCTGCTATCGCAACGTATCATAACAAACCTTGTTTAAACGACGGAGGTCCTTTAAAATAAAAGGTTCTATTTAACAGTATGATAGCATGACACTGGGGGGGGGGGGGGGGGGGGTCGTTTAGTACACTGTAGCTGCTTTTGTTTTACCCATCAATCAATGCACTGTCAATCTGCACTATGAACTCCTTAAAGTGGGATTAAAAATGAAATGAGTGATTTTAAAATGCTTTTTTTGATTGGTAACTTTGATGGATGTAACTTCCCAAAGATATTAAATCTTATTGAAGCACTCTAGTTTTCCATTCCATTTCACAAATTGAGATTGCTGGATCAATTCTGCCATATTGCATTTTAAAAAACCCAATATATATATATATATATATATATATATATATAAATATGTGATCATCGTTTCATATGTTAGTCCCACTCTACACGAGAAAGTATCTCGGAGAGTCCTAGATCATTTCCTTCTGGAACTATTGATATATAAAACCTAGTGCTGTAGACTTGCTGCACATGTTATCATCTCCCCCTGTTGAGCAAACATTCTAATTTCAAACACTTTTCATTGAACAATCCAGATGTTTGATGTGCGTTTAGCTGTAGACACTGAAATTGGAAGGTTGAATGGTAAGGAACGAGGCATATGATTGGCCGGAAGAAAAAAAAAAAACAAACCTACTAGTACTGACTCTCCAATCATGCTTATATTCACTAACCACTAACCATGTGTGGTCCTAACAAGGCTTGTATTGCACTGACTAACACAGCATGTGGGGGTGGGATGTTCCCGGCTTCTTTCTTGGATGGGGCACCTTCTTGGGCACACGGATTTACACATACAGTTGTACTATTTTGCTATTTGTCAACTAAGAGGCTGTGGCAGGGGAGTATAGGAGATGTAGTCCTCTAACAAGTTAATTCCATTATTATGAAATAGAATATTAATAAATATAATGATCCCGTAGTCTTATTTTATCATTCAAAGCTGCGTAATAATGTTACATTACAAATGATGTTAATCATTCATTAATTGAAATATCTGCATTTTGTAGAAATTTTTTGGTTCAGATATATATATATATATCTATTTTTTGGCGGATGACTACTTGCTGGAACGGAGATTCGTTTACATCTGTCTCCTCCATAAAGAGGGGAATCGAGACGGGAAAAATTTTTCGAACTTCAGGCCAAAGTAGCCGAGTTGGGAAAAATTCTTCCCATTCAGCTGCATTGGAGAATTTTTCCAAGTCTGCTACGTTGGCCTCAGGTTTGAAATTCCCTTGTAGATGCCCTGCAATTCTCTCTTCATTGAGAAAAGCCTATAAAAAAATATTCCAAACATAGTTACAACACTAGTATCTGTTAAAGGGATATTATAGACCAAACTTCCCAAAACATGGGATTTAAAAAAAAAGTGTTTATCTTGTATGGTTATTTCTATTTATTCATTTTTGTTACCCCTCTCTTCTTTCCTGCTGTCCACCTCTCCTCTTCTAGATCCCATACTTCATCTTCAGGGTCAGCCTACGACGGAAATGCCAGCCGCTGCTCCGGTAACTCCGCCAGAACTTGCGGCCGCTATTGAAAACGACATCGAAAGTACTGCGCTGTAAGGCAAGGACGTAACCCACACTCCAAATCATGAACTTTCGAGATCTTACAACCCCACCACAATGATCGCATCAAGACACAACAGTGAAAAAGCTTTTTTGTGTGTGTCCTATTTTTGTTTTCTTGATGAAGAAAAAGAACGTTTCAAGTTTGAATGACCTGTTGTGTCTTGAGTGTTAATGATACTGATCTGGCCTCAGGAGTATACATCTTGCTTGTAGGACCTCTGGAGCATACATCTTGCTTGGAGGACCTCGGGAGCATAAATCTTGCTTGGAGGACCTCGGGAGCATAAATCTTGCTTGGAGGACCTTGGGAGCATACATCTTGCTTGTAGGACCTTGGGAGCATACATCTTGCTTGTAGGACCTCAGGAGCATACATCTTGCTTGTAGGACCTCAGCAGCATACATCTTCCTTGTAGGACCTCGGGAGCATACATCTTCCTTGTAGGACCTCGGGAGCATACATCTTGCTTGTAGGACCTCGGGAGCATACATCTTGCTTGTAGGACTTCAGGGGCATACATCTTGCTTGTAGGACCTCAACAAAGCTGTCCATCTACCTTATACCACTATTAAAAGACCTGTTTAGCAAGCCCCTCTCCTTCTTGAAGTAGAAATCTACACAGACATTCCACAAAATATAAAAAAAAAAGAAAAGATTTCTCTTCCTCCAACCCCTGCTCCTTTGGTTTCCCATTGTGACGGGTTTCTAGAAAGACCCTCCAACCATAAGATACATCCTTCACGATGCAACTCCTGCTAAATATTCCATTTTCACTCTCCTAATTATATTTAAAAAAATAAAACGAAAAGAAACACGGTCTTTATAACATTTTGTGAGATGCATGAGATTTGGCAAAAAATCCCCAAACCACCCTGTTGGATACTTAAGCAAATTGAGAGTCTTATTTATTTAACACATGGCGTGATAACTGGAGGAACATGGGCTGCGTGGAACTGCTGGTTTTCGGTTACCTACTGCAGAAGTTAAAATAAATGAAGTGAAATAATCGTGACTTTGTACGACTGCTTAACCACAAGAACCGGGTGCTAACTTGTATCTCCTCTCCAGAAGTGTCCTTCGGTAGTTGTATGTAAGGAGGTTGTGGTTATGGTATGACTTGGCTATATCACAAAGAATTGGTTGTTTTTCCTCTGTGTAGTGTTGCCACATGCTGTAAACCTTGTGGTTGCTGATTTGTGTGGGTTTGAACCAATATTTAATGCCTTAATTTAGCATCCCGGCACCCTTTCCAAACTTCTGCACAGCTGGCTACATCATAAAAGAGCATCAACAACGTTTCGACGACTCATAGTAACGGTTTGGTTTGCATTTGCGAGTGCATTCATCTTAATGGTCGTTGGGTTTTTTTCTAGACCGTAATTCAAGGGTTGGTTTGTTTTTTTTGCCATCACGGAGACACAAGAATAGGGTTGGCCAATGTGTTGCTTGACGATATTTTGCGAAATGCGTTTCCTGGGAGGTTGTGGATTGGCTGGTTTAGTGCTGGAGGGCGTCCTGAAATAAGGTCATAAATATCTGGAAATTATTTTATACAACGGTTTTTGCACATCGTTTTATCTCCACTTATGACCGTTCTCCGCGGACCCTTGTCCTCGCGTTGTCCCTTTATTCCATCGATATCTGAAATATCCTGTGTATTCATGAGATGTTATGTATATACCAACACCAAAAGTCATATAACAAATAACTACTATAGATATACAATGTTATTATACTAGGTCGATATGTGTCTCGGACTGAATTATTGGACACGGATCTCCTGCAAATTCACCACTGTAGTCTTAACGCCTCTTGAAGTTGAGGACAAATAACCCTATTCTATCTTACTTTATTTGCTAGTTGGAAAAAAAAGTTTAATTCCAATTTCTCTTTGTAAAGCTCTCATCAGCACAATGGAATAAATTTATTTTTGGTTGTTTTTTTTGTTGTGGGAGGCACTATAAAAAAATTTTTTTTTTTTTTTTTTTTCTCTCTTGGTCAAAACACATTTTTGTTAAGAACTGTTGCACCGATTTAAAAATGTATTATATATTAAAAACAAAGTACAGCCCTGTATGTTTAGTTAGAATTTTTTTTTTTTTTTTTTGACTGAGCGCCAATGAAAAAGCAAACGGAAGTGCTTTGCGTAGAGTCAAGAGAACAATATGATGTAAATTATATATTTTTGGCACACTTTAAAAAAAAAAAAAAATATGTAAAAAAAATAAAAATGTTAAAATATAATTCAAGTTCCCAGGAAATAAAAAAAGTTGTGAGGTAAAGTAAGCTTGTCTGTGTCATTACTATTTCAATATTTGGAATACGTTTGCTGGACTTCAGATCCATATATGTGTTTATTGCGAATATAATAAAATGATATAGAAAATAAAGAATTTTTTTTTTTTAAAGACAGAAGGTGAAAAATGTATATTTTTATCTCTCCTCTATAACGTTTGAAAGGGTATTTTTCGGTGTGAGATTTTAGTTTTTTTTTGTTTTTGTTTTTTTAGTAAGAGGTACCATGGGCCACACATCATCTGAAAAAAGAGAAAACAAATAAAACTTCTATTGGAACTTATTAAAAAAATAAGTTAGTAAAATTTAAAAAAAATAAGATCTGCTGAGTGTATTTGGTTTTTTTTTGCAGTATAGTATACAATGAAACCCCCTTATCTATGGCTTCCTCGCTATATGTATTGGAACCTTTCCCACGTGTATATAAGGGGTTTTTTTCCTGTATTTTTGTCTCTTGTATGTCCTTAGAGGATTGGTAGCATTGAAAACATTTGACACGTTTCATATTGTTTTTTAACAATTTAAAAAGGTTTGGGGCAATTAGAAATCTTGTTTTCCATGAAAACATGCATCAAATGCATTGCGAAATGAATAGGGGAAACAGTCAAGACGCTGAGAAGTTCAATGATAATTTAGATGGTTAAGGTCCAGTTTATTTATCAAGTAGACAGTTTTAATTAAAAAAAATATATATATATATGTATTTAATACACAGCTGGAAACTGTTGTGCTGATTAAAGAACCAATAAATCTTGCCTCCACTGTGTGATTTCAGCTTCTTGGATTTGTGGGTGTGTATGTATATGTATATATATATGTGTGTATATATATATATATATATATATATATATATATATATATTGCCATTTTATTTCACTCTCTTGTCTAAAGTAAAGCAGAGTGGAGCATTTTGTAAAATATTATTTTTTTTAACTTCCACACGGTTTTTGTTGAGATGGTTTTACCCCTTTATTCCAGAGTGAGAGACCCAGGTCTAATTTCATGGCTGTCAGCATGCAGTTTTTTTTTTGTTTTTTTTTTTCAAGTCAATGAGTCAGAGAGTTCAACTGGCTGACTCATTCACTCCATATCTCATCAAAGAGATCTTGGTGATAAAACTATTGTTTTAAACCATGTAGTCATGATTTTAACCTAACTTGACATATCTATCTCCCAATAATCTTAAGATTAAATAGGAGAATAACTTAATTTCATAGTGTCCCTTAGCAAGCCCTTTACCTGTGTCAGGTAAGACATTTAAAGCCCTGCGCATACATTCCCCGGTACTGTGCTGGTGTCAGGAACTCGCTGGAATTAATAAGGTAGCGGGCTGCGGACAGTGTCTTCCTTCACCAGGAGATCGGGGGCCAAATCATGGAGATTCTCACCGGGACCTTTGCAACCAGGCTTTAAAAAGATTAAAAAGCCAGGCATTTTAATTATTTGTCCAGTTACTTGGTAGATGCTGCTGTAACTGATAAAGGGATACTAAAATGATCTATTTCTCTATCTTGTGTAATAACATAAAGCAAGATCATTTTTATGGCTTTCATTCTACACACCTTTTGAACAGATGTCACAGAAGTGGGTTGGCCGACTCATTCACAGAGCAAGAACTAAATCAGCAACAGCCTGATAATGTTGACAGCAAGAAATCAAGTTACATGTATTTGGCTTTTCAAAACAGACTGGAAGCGTAAATAAACCGATCCTCTTGCAATGTAAACATAAGTGGGCTAGAACAGGAGCCTTCAAATGACATCCCCTTCATGCCTGGAGTGTCCCTCACAGAGCAGAATTACATGTTACTGTATTTGAAAGCATAATGATGTGTAGTGACATCTACTGGCCATTCAAATTGTAGCAAACTCAGCAGTGTTAGCTTGATTGTGCTATGTATATCTGCAGTTTTTCAGGTCCCATAATAATCTTTTTGGGAAATGACAACATGGCCATTATTCAATATTGTCCAGAACTCTAGTTAAAGGAACAGTATAACTGTGATGATGCTGTACCAGGGTGACCAGACTTTACCTGTAGCAGCACTCCTGAGATGAAGGCCCAAGATTGGCGACATACAATATTAGGAAATGCTCACTCGGACTTTGCCACTAATCTTGACAAGGCCTTTCAGGATCCATGGCCAGGCGCCGCCACCGATAGCCAAAGTGTCCGTGGCAGGGTCTGTGAAGATCCATAGACCATCGTTAACTTGTCAGTCGCAGACCCCAGTAAATGCCCACCCTGAGAAATACTCTTGAAACGATTCTCCTTCATTTCAGTGAATTAGAACTCAAGTGGGGAAAGACGAACTTCGTGAGAAACACATTGAACCCAATCATCGGCCAAGTCGTTACCTGCACGTGGGAGTAGATTCTAGAACCCCTTAGGGCTGGTGGAATCTGATGGCCCGTTAGTGTTTGGTATTGGATTCGGTCTTGCTGGATCTTATCATATAGATATATATATATATTTAATTTAATTATCATGGAAGGTCTCAAGAACAGCTCTCTATGAATACAGGTCAGTTGAGTGGGCTATACCTATCTTCAAACATGGTAGACCGTGCTTCACAGACTGGTTGGTTGGAGAACTTTGGGTTTTGTTCATGGAAAAGGGAATTTCACACTTAAAATGGACTGTATCATCTAAAGATTTTTTTTTTTTGCTGTGCATGGAGAGAATTAAAAAAATGGTTGAGAATGATCTATACATTGTATTAGCAAATCTGCAAGCAAATGCCTAAATTAGGAGAAACGTGCTTTGAATGTGTCTGTGGAGTCTCCAGCTTATGACATCACCTGTGCACGGTATGCAAATTACACATTTCCCATTGAAAACAAGTTCATTTGCATACCGTGCCACAGGTGATGTCATAAGCAGGAGACTGCCACAGACACAATTAAAACACATTTTTCTCCTAATTTAGGCCTTTTCTTGCAGTTCTGCCAACACAATGTATAGATCATTCTCAACCATTTTTTTTTTTTATTATTCTCTACAGTCACAGTAAAAGCCATGTGATTAGGTGATACAGGCAAAGTAGCTGAAGAAGCTATAGAAGGATTGCTCTATCTGTTAATGTTTCCAAGGCTCTGGAGTCAGCACATTGTCTTCCACACGTGAGTAACTCGGTAACTTTCCAAGTATGTGATGCTTTAATAATTGACCCTCTTTATCTATATATTAACCAGGAGATGACTTCTTCATGGCAATGGTCTTAAAGGACAACTGTCAGCAAAAAAAAAAAAAACCCAAAATAAGATCTGTTTAATTGAAAGATTGCATCAAGTGCTGGTATTTTATACATAAATGAAAGAATAGAAATAACGTATCTTATTGAGCAGTCTCTGCTTGTATAGTGCTAGCGGGGGCGGCCATTTTGTTTATAATGTTGGCTTAGATGCAGGAAGTCCCGCCCCCTGATAGAGCTATACACACAGAGAGAGCCAATAAGGTGCTTTTATATATATTCTTTCATTAAAAGTACTTATAAATTCCTACATTTCAGTTAAACAGAACTTTTTCCCTTTCAGGGGAAACATTTTTACAGAACAATATTGTTTATTAATGAGCACAATGTAGGGCAGAGGAATTAAAGAGTAGGGTGAACACAGTCCTGGATAATTCAGAGCCTAATTAGGTCTAATTAGACCCTGCATTTATGTCATATTAAATGGATTCTGTCGATGCAATACCTTATCCTGTAAAGGGCAAAAATGAAAAATCATCTATAGGTCGTATTAGCAGAATTGCAAGAAAAAGCAATGTGGTTGATGGGGTATGTCCTAGGGCAGCGCAAAACCAAGATACAACCACTGCCAAGGGTCATGAGAAAATGTTAGAAATCTTCTTATTGGTTGTGTGAAAATGTTTGCAAACATTACAGGTGTGTTTTATAAAGGCCCTGGGATTATCTCTTCTCATTCCCTGTTCATGTTTCTTGCTTTATATATATACAGTTTGCAGTAAGGGCATAGTAGCCAACATCGGCCATGTTTCCAGGGACACGTATTTATCCCACATGCTGCAGAAAGAGCATGCAAAGTGCAACCCAGCAGTATGTAGGATGGATATACGCACAGGCACAATCCAATTAATTAATCAGGGTGGAGATCTCATAGGACCTACCATGATGAATTAATTGGTTTGTGTCTGACCAAATATGTACCATATCTTACAAAAAAGGGATTAGATTCCATTCCCTATCGAAACCCTTTGGGAAAAGGCTCTCCAATTCATGTATCCACCAGGCTTCTCATTGTTTTAATATCTTCTCCCTATCTCTGTGGGGTTTAGGGATCCACTCAATGAATCGGAATCTCAGATCTGATCATTTGCCCATTGCACGGTAGCGTAACATTTATTTCAAAACAGTCGCTGGGGATTCTGGGAAATAACCAAAGTGAACAAAACTCTTTAAACTGAGCAATTGGCACACATCACACTGAAGACATAACCACAGTTTGCAGCTCGAAGGGTACTGTAACAGTGCTATTAGCTTAAAATATCCCCCCAGTACCCCCAATACCTTCTCCCCATTCTTTACCTTTATTGAATTTCCTGGCGGGAGGCAAATGTTACAAAAGTTACCCATTATTAGGAAAATTATATCAGCATCCCCTCTATGGTAGCCCCCCCCCCCTCCACCCCCCCCCCCCCCCCCCCACCTTGTGGTGAGCCTCCATTTTGATGGTCAGCGCAGACGTGTGAGCGAGACCAGGGCTGGTAGAATGAGCCCCAAGGGAAGCCATGTCTGTGTGATGTTGGGAAGTGATGGAAGATAATGCAGCAGGTACCAAGAGCAGGATGGTCACCTAGGCGGGGATGGGACACTTCATCACGGCTGCTTCCGCGTAGCCGCTTCACCGCCGACTCTGCACCACAAAACAGCTCGTCGCGGGAGATTTCATCGCTAAAGGTGAGTTTATTTTAGTATATTATCTATTTTAGTTTATTTTAGTAAGGGTGGTTAGAATTAGGGTTTAGGGGGTTAGAATTAGGGTTCGGGGGTTAGTATTAGGGTTTAGGGGGTTAGTATTAGGGTTCGGGGGTTAGTATTAAGGGTCGGGGTTAGTATTAGGGTTCGGGGGTTAGTATTAGGGTTTAGGGGGTTAGTATTAGGGTTCAGGGGTTAGTATTAGGGGTCGGGGTTAGTATTAGGGTTCGGGGGTTAGTATTAGGGTTCGGGGGTTAGTATTAGGGGGTTAATTTTAGTATTGGGGTTAATTTTAGTATTGGGGTTTGAGGGGGCACTTTGGGGGGGAATCATTTATTAGGGGGGTTATTTTATTTTTACTTGTACATTTGTAAGAGCTGACAGTTCAGCGCTGAACTGTCAGCTCTTACATAGTCGCGTCCGCGATGAAACGGCCGCGTTATTCTTCATTGCTGACAGTTCAGCGTTCTAACTGCCGCGCTGAACTGTCAGCGATGAAGATGCGGCGAAGAAGAGTCCTAGACCCCACCTAGGCAACTCAAACAGGAGGAGGGTCACCATGACATCAAGGGAGTGGGCCAATAATAATCCCTTTGACTGCCAAGGGTTAACTGGACACAGGAACAATGAAATAAAAATTTAAAAAAAATAAAAACCTTGTTATTGGTGATGCACAGAAAATAATAGAAAAACCAAACTATACTATATTTAAATGACATATTCTTGTTAATATCACACTTAGGCACAAATAACCCTGTCATTCATTGCTTGGTCTGTAAAATATTTATTGCATATTCATACATTACAAATGACATAGCATAGTGCAATACTCAAATTACAGTGTTAGATTTGATAAGTAATTAGTGATGGTTTCATTATAAATATACTTTACAGATTATATATCATAATTCTAGGTTTGCAAGATCAACCTATTTTTACCAGGCAGATATTTTATATACAGGCCTCGTCTTCAGATTTAATATATTGGCAGAGTGCAATAAATGAATCAACCATATAAAAGATATATGTCTTGCATAAGGTATGGCTGCTGTTAAAACCCTAAAAACCCTCAAATGTATTATTGCAGGACACAAACCTATCAGCAATGAGCACAACGCCCAAGTATTATATTCAAGGGACATTTCCATCAACAGTGCATGCACATACACTGTGATAGGTGGATTGCGGTTGCCATAACGACAGGCCCCGCCTATCTCCACAAGCCCCTCCTTATTAGACCAAACTGAATTCAATAGCCCCGGTGTAATTATTTTCAAAGTAGAACTACAGGGAGAACTGTAAATTGCTTGAAGAATTTTGTACAGAATAAAGTACACATAGGTTAGAAACATCGAAAATTACTGCCCCTTGAAAAACTAAAATACACCAAATTACACCAGGAAGAAAATGGAGGTTCCTACCTCCTGTGCCACTCACAATTGGAATTTGAAATAGTAGTGCTTAATATTTAATGACATTTATTATTAAAAAATATATATATTTAATTTTTTTCAGGGACAGGCAACCAGCATAATGCAATGTAGGTGTAAAATGATTGTTAATGAAGCTTAGAATGGTTTGGATTTTTATTATATATGACCTCAGATTTGTATAAGTTTTGCACAAATACAAGTTTTAAAATAAAATGAGTAAACAGGTAAAATGAGTAAACAGGTAAACTAACCAGCAGAATGGATAGAAAGACAATAGGACCCGGTGAATGTTTTAGAAGAAAAAATAAATACTATGCAAAAAAAAGAATCCGAGCAGCGGTGGAGGTAATCAAGACAATACTGCAGGAGAAACTTCCAACGCGTTTCGCACTCCTAACAGTACTTACAAGTAATACCTGTCTCACTTTTTGGTTTCATAATAAACAATACACTCTGCTTTGTGTGGCATCAGAGTGAGGACATGTTGTTTTGAATCTTGGATCAGATCTTCCTTCATCTTTTGGGTCAGATAAAGGCAGATCGGCCGAATCTGACTCAAGATTCTAAACATGTCCGCCCCCTGATAGAGCCATTTGGTGCACACAGGGCTCAGTAAGGTAGTTTATTTGTTATTCTTTCACTTCAGTTCAACATAATTTAACATGTTAGTTGCCCTTTAGTATAGGATGGATATTTTTGGGGATCGATAGACCAGATGGGCCAACTGCATTCTTAATCTTTATAATCTAAAAAAAACAAAAACGAACATGATCTCGGCCGATCGGACGGCTGTATATATCTCGGGGAAACAGCAGAAATAATGTCTGTTTTAATCTAACACACGCCATAGACCAATGTTTTATTCTATATCCAAATAAAAAATAGAGCATATAGATAAGCAGTGTCTGCTGGGGAAGTCGGGGCCAAATAGTACATACTGGAAAAAAATTCACTTTATCGCAATTAATATCATGCGATCAAACTCACCATGATTTGCGCTTGAGATGACAGTCAAGGTTTCCCTGCCCGCGGTATCTATTTGTGTCCAGAACTCGCCAGTAGCTATGGATACCGCTGATAACAGACCTTTAATCTCCGCGATTAGATTACCGAGACAACAAATACCCCTTACAACTGTTACAATAGCAGACGGTCGTCTGCACTGCGTGTGTCAGATTGATTTTGGGTGATGGTGTCAGAATCCCGACAAAGAGACCAAGCTCATAAGGTGGTGCATTGAATATAAAAAGCGAAATGCGTTTACAAAAAAAAAAACAAAAAACAGCTATATCTCCCGACGAGCCAATTTGTAACTCAATGTAACTTCCAACAGGGATCACTGGTGGGAACTTACCCCTTATAGACTGTTGCAGTATTGTTTGTTTTGTTTATCAATATGGGTAAATTCACTTCTTACACCTTTTGCTCCCCAGGTGCTTTGGTGAACATGGACTGCTATTAATCAATCATAATAAGATATATAATTCCAGGAGCTTTTGGTGTAAAGCATCCAGAAAGGATCCAGAAGAAGAGACATATAGAAGTCCCTTAGGCAAAATATGCCCAGAGGAAGATGGCTCCGCTCATGCAGAGGATGAGATTGGAGTTTATAATATGCTTCACAAGCGGACGCTCGTACAGTAACACGTCGGCAGGTTCCAGGAGGACTGGTGGAGCCTGGCCATGGGAGTCTCCATTTTTGTTGTCCATCCCACATAGCCAGAGGATGGCTTTCTTCAAACGGGAGCAGAGAGAGGTCTTCTCATCTGGAAGAGATTTGGGAGTGATAGTCAGAAGACAATACTCAATCACACTGACTAGTCACAATCACAGCCGCTAGGTTCATTTACTGATAATTTGCTCGGGCCTCACGGACCATGGTCAAGAAACCAGCGTCCGCGGATTTGCGATGTCAAGGAAGCGGCTAAAACTGAGGCAAACCGCATGGTTACCTCTCCTAGTGGGTGCGCTAAGACCGATAGTCTACAATGCGTGAAAGAGGTGAACTAAAATCAGCTACTTATTGTAAATGAGAAAACAGAATAGTTTAGGTAGTGGATATATGGAATAGTCTTCCAGTAGAAGTGGTATAGGTTAATACAGTGAGGGAGTTTAAGCATGCATGGGATAGGTATAAGGCTATCCTAGATATAAGATAAGGCCAGGGACTAATGAAAGTATTACTTTACTGAGAGGGTAGTGGATGTATGGAATAGTCTTCCAGTGGAAGTGGTAGAGGTTAATACAGTGAAGGAGTTTAAGCATGCATGGGATAGGTATAAGGCTATCCTAGATATAAGATAAGGCCAGGGACTAATGAAAGTATTACTTTACTGAGAGGGTAGTGGATGTATGGAATAGCCTTCCAGTAGAAGTGGTAGAGGTTAATACAGTGAAGGAGTTTAAGCATGCATGGGATAGGTATAAGGCTATCCTAGATATAAGATAAGGCCAGGGACTAATGAAAGTATTACTTTACTGAGAGGGTAGTGGATGTATAAAATAGTCTTCCAGTAGAAGTGGTAGAGGTTAATACAGTGAAGGAGTTTAAGCATGCGTGGGATAGGTATAAGGCTATCCTAGATATAAGATAAGGCCAGGGACTAATGAAAGTATTACTTTACTGAGAGGGTAGTGGATGTATGGAATAGCCTTCCAGTAGAAGTGGTAGAGGTTGATACAGTGAAGGAGTTTAAGCATGCATGGGATAGGTATAAGGCTATCCTAGATATAAGATAAGGCCAGGGACTAATGAAAGTATTACTTTACTGAGAGGGTAGTGGATGTATGGAATAGTCTTCCAGTAGAAGTGGTAGAGGTTAATACAGTGAAGGAGTTTAAGCATGCATGGGATAGGTATAAGGTTATACTAGATATAAGATAAGGCCAGAGACTAATGAAAGTATTACTTTACTGAGAGGGTAGTGGATGTATGGAATAGCCTTCCAGTAGAAGTGGTAGAGGTTGATACAGTGAAGGAGTTTAAGCATGCATGGGATAGGTATAAGGCTATCCTAGATATAAGATAAGGCCAGGGACTAATGAAAGTATTACTTTACTGAGAGGGTAGTGGATGTATGGAATAGCCTTCCAGTAGAAGTGGTAGAGGTTGATACAGTGAAGGAGTTTAAGCATGCATGGGATAGGTATAAGGCTATCCTAGATATAAGATAAGGCCAGGGACTAATGAAAGTATTACTTTACTGAGAGGGTAGTGGATGTATGGAATAGTCTTCCAGTAGAAGTGGTAGAGGTTAATACAGTGAAGGAGTTTAAGCATGCATGGGATAGGTATAAGGTTATACTAGATATAAGATAAGGCCAGAGACTAATGAAAGTATTACTTTACTGAGAGGGTAGTGGATGTATGGAATAGCCTTCCAGTAGAAGTGGTAGAGGTTGATACAGTGAAGGAGTTTAAGCATGCATGGGATAGGTATAAGGCTATCCTAGATATAAGATAAGGCCAGAGACTAATGAAAGTATTACTTTACTGAGAGGGTAGTGGATGTATGGAATAGTCTTCCAGTAGAAGTGGTAGAGGTTAATACAGTGAAGGAGTTTAAGCATGCATGGGATAGGTATAAGGTTATACTAGATATAAGATAAGGCCAGAGACTAATGAAAGTATTACTTTACTGAGAGGGTAGTGGATGTATGGAATAGTCTTCCAGTAGAAGTGGTAAAGGTTAATACAGTGAAGGAGTTTAAGCATGCGTGGGATGGGTATAAGGCTATCCTAGATATAAGATAAGGCCAGGGACTAATGAAAGTATTACTTTACTGAGAGGGTAGTGGATGTATGGAATAGTCTTCCAGTAGAAGTGGTAGAGGTTAATACAGTGAAGGAGTTTAAGCATGCGTGGGACAAGTATAAGGCTATCCTAGATATAAGATAAGGCCAGGGACTAATGAAAGTATTACATTACTGAGAGGGTAGTGGATGTATGGAAAAGCCTTCCAGTAGAAGTGGTAGAGGTTAATACAGTGAAGGAGTTTAAGCATGCATGGGATAGGTATAAGGCTATCCTAGATATAAGATAAGGCCAGGGACTAATGAAAGTATTACTTTACTGAGAGGGTAGTGGATGTATGGAATAGCCTTCCAGTAGAAGTGGTAGAGGTTAATACAGTGAAGGAGTTTAAGCATGCGTGGGATAGGTATAAGGCTATCCTAGATATAAGATAAGGCCAGGGACTAATGAAAGTATTACTTTACTGAGAGGGTAGTGTATGCATGGAATAGTCTTCCAGTAGAAGTGGTAGAGGTTAATACAGTGAAGGAGTTTAAGCATGCGTGGGATAGGTATAAGGCTATCCTATATATAAGATAAGGCCAGGGACTAATGAAAGTATTACTTTACTGAAAGGGTAGTGGATGTATGGAATAGTCTTCCAGTAGAAGTGGTAGAGGTTAATACAGTGAAGGAGTTTAAGCATGGGTGGGATAGGTATAAGGCTATCCTAGATATAAGATAAGGCCAGGGACTAATGAAAGTATTACTTTACTGAGAGGGTAGTGGATGTATGGAATAGTCTTCCAGTAGAAGTGGTAGAGGTTAATACAGTGAAGGAGTTTAAGCATGCATGGGATAAGTATAAGGTTATACTAGATATAAGATAAGGCCAGAGACTAATGAAAGTATTACTTTACTGAGAGGGTAGTGGATGTATGGAATAGTCTTCCAGTAGAAGTGGTAAAGGTTAATACAGTGAAGGAGTTTAAGCATGCATGGGATAGGTATAAGGCTATCCTAGATATAAGATAAGGCCAGGGACTAATGAAAGTATTACTTTACTGAGAGGGTAGTGGATGCATGGAATAGTCTTCCAGTAGAAGTGGTATAGGTTAATACAGTGAAGGAGTTTAAGCATGCATAGGCAGAAGACTATCCTAGATACAAGGGAACTGAGGAATAATAAAAGTATTTAGAACATTGGGCAGACTAGATGGGCCGAAAGGGAGAACTTTTCCAACTCGGCTTCTGTGGCCTTACGTCTGAAGTTCCTAATTCAATTCCCTCTTTTTTGAGTAGATCCATGATGACGTTCCCTTTAAACTCTATTTCCTAACTTGAGTTACAATATTTTACAGATATACACAGATAGTGGTATTTGTCCTGGGATACCGCTGCAGGGATTGTAAGAAGTCACCTGGAGAATGATTACTCAGTTCTTCAGTGGTGTTTGCCGTGATCTTCTCAGGTACGTTCTCTGATGAGCTGACTTCATTCTCCACCATGCCGTCACCAACGACATTGTCCAGACTTCCAGTTCCTTTATCCCATCGGGTAAACCATGTAAGCCTGCTGGTCTATAGCGGTCGTAATAGAGAGAGTTCAGAGAAGGGCTACTAAACTGGTTCATGGGTTGAAGGATAAAACTTACCAGCAAAGGTTAACGCATTTTAACATGTATAGCTTGGAGGAAAGACGTAACAGGGGGGATATGATAGAAACATTTACATACATAAAGGGAATCAGCACAGTGAGGGATGATTATATTTAAAAGAAGAAATACTGGCTTACAGATTAGAATTGATGGACCTAACTCTTAAAGACTGGACTTGATGGACCTAACTCTTCAAGGTTGGACTTGATGGACCCAATTCTTAAAGACTGGACTTCATGGGCCCAACTCTTAAATATTGGACTTGATGGGCCTAACCATTAAAGATTGGCTTGATGGGCCTAACTCCTAAAGGTTGTACTTGATGGACCTAAGTCTTAAAGATTGGACTTGATGGGCCTAACTCTTAAATATTGGACTTGATGGACCTAACCATTAAAGATTGACTTGATGGGCCTAACTCCTAAAGGTTGCACTTGATGGGCCTAACTCCTAAAGGTTGGACTTGATGGACTCGGCTTCTCTACCAATATAGCTGTGTACATATAAGAAAGGCCATCTTACCATCTCTTTGGTAGGTGGTTCAGTCCACAAACTAATCACAACCACTATAATGAGAGTCAGGAGACCGAGTATCATGGAAAAGTACAGGTAATGAATGTATTTCACAACCGCCGGACGGGTGTCAGGCTCGTCACACTGTGGTGCGGTGTAGATAAAGTCCAGCACCATCCTGATGATGCCCACAGCCAAACCTATCGTCAGTCCCCAGAATGCTCCCTGCAAGAGACATAAGTCCATTTATTTTAATACAAAGTATTCATAGTAACCCAAATTTTATGCACATGCAATCAAAGAGGTGATTATTTTGTCTTTTATGCAATGCATTATACATGTATGCAATGTACTAGCCAAATTCAAGTTAAATTTAATCCTAATGTGCTATTTTCGGCTTAAGGATCTATATTAAAAATCTTTTTTTAATTTTCTATCATTATCCTGAAATGTTTTGCTTTTTATTTAAGAACTTATTTTTTTTTTTAATCAGAGCGCCCTTTTTAAAAAGTATTGCTTGCTTAAATATATTCCTGATCTCCCAGTGGTCTTTTACAACACATCTTACAGTCATGTTTACATCTCAGCAAACTACACAATGTATCCTGTAAAAAAAAAAAAAAAAGGCAGCATCCTTTCAGACGCTAATGTACCTCCAGCTACTAGTGTTAATTCTGATACATTTCGGAGTTGACTGAGAGAATGATAGAATCTCTCCACACGGCCCAGCTGTCAGATTTGTTAAATTGATCTTTTCTAGTGTTAGAAAATTCTGCAGTAAAAGCCTAGACCCCCCCCCCCCCCCACAAGCGACGAAGTGGGGGGTGTTTCTTACCTTTTCGTTTGCCCTCTTCCAGAAGCAGCCAGCTATAAAGACAATAGCGACGGGGGGCTGGAGGTACGAGCTGATGGACTGAATGTAAATGAAGAGTTGTCCACCCTGACTGGATTGAACCAAAGGGATCCAAAGAATGGACACCACCACCAAAACCAAGACAAAGACTCTGGAATGGGCAGAGATACAGTCTCATGTTGGCTTTCTGGGCGTACTGGTGGTAATCAATGATGTTTATGACCCCCCCCCCACCCCCAATTATTTATCTTTTAATATATCGAAGGCCATTTCTCACTAATCTATATCATTTTTCAATGCTCATATGAACAACTAGGAAGAATAACGCTGTAGTAAGAGGGAACAGGGAGAAAGTGAGACAGACACAAGATGTCAGCGCTGTAGTAGAAGATGTAGCAGCATAGAACATGCTGGCGATTCCTAGTGGAGTTGCTTGTTAGACCAGAATCAACGGCAAGCATTAAGGGGAAGGCTTTTATAAGGGGGTCCCTGAGCAAGTAACTAATACATTGGGGCCCATACCTCCCTACTATCATGAGTTCCCACTCCGTGGAGCGTGGCCGTATGTGGCGCCAGAGGTCCATGGTGAAGATGGTGCTGGCACTATTAAAAATGGAAGTCAGTGAAGACATGAGAGCAGCAATCATAACTGACATCATAAGACCTCTTAACCCTAAAAGTAAAGGCAGATGAAGAGTTAGGGAGTTAGAGACCTTTATAATATTCCATGACCCTGACACAGTAAGCCAACACCCATATATATGCTTCTAACAAGGGGGTCAACCTGAGAGGTCACGGGATCACAACCTTGTCCCTAAACAGGTTCAGTGATAACACAACATTTTACATTGATAATAATACATCCGCCATGTTTTCCCGATTAAATTATTTTTTTAAATCTCCTTTCTGTCACATTTTAGAAGATATCGCTAATTAAGTAGGGGAGAAACTAAGCGTAATTATTTCTGCCAGTGTACCTTGCAAGGCTCTGTCTGTCTTACTTCCTGGCAACACATATAACCCACCATTGATCTGTTAGTATGTCTCCTAGTGCTTGGCTTGGACGTGTGAGATGTCACAGGGTTACTACTTCTTACCAGTGGGCAGCAATTCAATGACCATTTTGGGGTAGGCTATGTCCGAGCAACCTGAGGGGTTCCCACAGATTTTCCTGCAAATCTCTGGATCTGCGCATGCCACCTGATCTGTAAGGAACAGAGAAAGATCTCAATGGTCTAGTCGGGGACAACACAAGCCGGCTCGATCGGCTCCTCCCAACGTCTCCAACAGCTTACCCGTGTAGAGAATTCTACTGATCATCCCTGGGAAGACCATCATGAAGAGGGGTAAGACCTTGAGGTAGGCAGCCAGCAGGGAGCCACCCTTGGCATGGGACAGATTCTTGGCAGACAGGGACCGTTGTACAATGACCTGTTAAAAAAACGCGTATGGGAGAGAACCATTTCTTATAGAATGATAAACTACTACCTTAATAAACTTGCAATGATGATATAAGCACTATCCTTAGCCAATGAGGGCAGGAGACTATGGCGGAGTTCAAGCATTGGACTGGCCTGGACTTGGTACTTACCTGGTCAGTGCACCAGTACCAGAGCGATGGAATGGTCATTCCCACCAGCACCCCAGGCCAAGGAAGATCGGAGGTGACCGGGTGTCGGAAGATATGGAAGGCGTCTTCTCTAGGAATGCCACAACTGCTGTTCCCCAAGTTGGTCTTTGGGATGGCGTTAAAATACTTTTCTTCCATGGACCCCAGACCTCCGACCTCAACAAAACCTTAAAGTGATGGGAGATGTGAATCAGTAAGAAAAGCAGTGGAATGCTTGTGAATTACCATGAGCTTGTCTCCTATAAAGAATGCCAGTATGTTATATATATAAATATGGGCTTGTAATTCTCACCCCTCGTGCTCTTTTTGATTGGCTGCCCATTTCCCATTATTTTACATTGCTCTATCGTGTTGCAGGATTGGTTCAAGACCCGTGAGGTTCGGAAAGTGCCATGTTCGACAGACTGAATGGATCAAACATACTCACTGTAACCCATGAGGATGAGGGCTCCAATGATCATGATCACTGTCTGCAGGGTGTCCGTGTAGATTACAGCCGCCAGCCCACCTACAACACAAATAGCAGAGGGTCTTCATATTCTGTAAGCAATAAACATATACCCCCATGTACCATGGATTTGCACCAGTGGCATGACAATCATGGAAGCAAGTGCAGCTGGGCCCGCCACTCCAGGGGACACTGTGGGAAGTGGGGGCACATGTGGCACTGTGAAAAGTAGCGAAATATGTGGCACTGTGAAAATTGGTGACAGATGAGGCAATGTTGAAAGTGGGGACACATGTGGCACAGTGGACGGACGGGGCACGTGTGGCACTGTGAAAAGTAGCGAAATATGTGGCACTGTGAAAATTGGTGACAGATGAGGCAATGTTGAAAGTGGGGACCCATGTGGCACAGTGGACGGACGGGGCACGTGTGGCACTGTGAAAAGAGGGTGCATGTGTGGCACTGTGGAAAGAGGGTGAATATGTGGCAATGTGGAAAGTGGGAACACATGTGGCAATGTGGAGAGTGGAGGCACAAGTGGAACTGTGGAAAGGAGCACATGTGGCATTGTGGAAAATGGGGGCACATGTGGCACTGGGAGAAATGGGGCATGTACTTCTGTGGAAATTAGGGGCAGATGTGGCACTGTGGAAAGTTGGGGCACATGTGGGGCACTGGGAGAAGTGGGGGCCTGTGGTTCTGTGGAAAGTTGTGGCCACATGTGACACTGTGGGAACACGGAGACTATATAATAAGGGAATTTGTTCTTGCCTGCTATAGTGTAGATGGCTGTGATCACAAGTAACCCGGACACTGCCACATACAGATCCCAATGCAAGGCCTGCTGTATGAATAATGCACCAGCATACATATCCACCTATGGAAAGATCATTAAAGGGACAGTATCATAGTATATGAGCCAGTGTACATTCGTTGATTTCAGAAGTTCTCTGGTACTGATCTTTGTTTGTTTAGTCTTTGTGACAGCCAGAAGGCTTAAGGTATTAAATCGTTTTCTTGTGAATCCCCGACCCCCCCCCCCCCCCCAAAAAAGAAAATACAGGACTGTCCCATTAAATACAGGCATGTTGGCAACTATGGCATAGGCTGGAATGTCAAGAGGTTAATCTTGAACATTTGAAACACTCGCATCTTACAGATATTTTGGTAAATATGTAGATGAACAGGTACAGGATGGACAGAAAGATCTGGATCCTTTTCCCACCGAAGCGTTTCTGCAGGTATTCAGGCATTGTGGTGACCTGCAAAGGATTAACGTGTTTTAGAACAGACTGGGGGAAGGGATTAATTATAAAAGTGACCAGAGTTGGCTCTTACCCCAGCGGATATGTATATGGGTAAAAATAACCAGGCCAGAATAAGCACACAGAACAAGCCCTGCAGAGAAACAGAATGAGAAATAAATGAATGATTTGCAGATCCTCCGGTCTCTGAATAGATCCACTTGCTCAATATTAAACACTGCTTAGGTGACAGGGTCCCTTTAAAAGACTGTCTAACTGGAACAGCTATAGAAAGTAAACAAAAAGGAATTGTACGGTGGTCAGGAGCCCTCCCTGATCTTGGGAATTTGAGATTTCGCAAGACTGTACTTGTATCTCAGGGGTATGGACACAATAGCCTCCTTCACTAGCGTGTGTTACAGTGAGCTGTGCAGAGTGTTGCACTCACACACACAGGGCATCACTAGACATGACTTCTCCAAAGATACCCACATTCCATTCGTAGGCGGTCACTGCAATCCCAGACGCTGCCCCTGAACCAGCCAGGCCGATGAAATGCCCGCTCCCTACATTACTGGCAAACAAGGAGGCGCCAACCTGCGGGAGAAACGGTCTGAGTGAGCACATTAAACACTTGAAATTAAAAAATAAATGGTGTATATTTCAAGCTGACACCTCAAAAGCAAATGTGCAATTATTATGTTTTAAATAATTTTTTGCAATATTTAACTTGAAAACTTGGCAGGCTTTCTCCCGGGGATTCCGACAGCGACATCTGCTGGAAGGGGAGTTACCAGCAGTACTTGGGAGCCAATCAGATGGCTTCCCTAGGGATGCATAGGAATGGCCAAAGGGCCATGACATGTGCGTGACACTGTGTAGACCGCACTGATGCATTGATGGCATCAGCCAAACCTATTCCTCCCAACATGCCCCACTGGGGACAAGGGCTGCCAGGGGGCCGTGACTTGGAAGAGTCGGTGCTACTGCGCATGCGTAGTACCGTATTTATTGTCCCTTGAGAATGAGGTCATGACAGCACAATAGCAGTCCCAATGCAGGAAAATAGCTGCGTATGACCAAAACATGGTGGTATCTCAAACAGAAGTTTTAAAGAGGGTTTAATATAAATGTAAAAGCAAAGGGACTTATTTTTCTTTTTTACCCGTATTACTGCAGGAGGTCTTCACAATATAGCAGACGGGGGCTGCCATTAATTCATTCTTATCTGTGCATTCCGAGGACATTACTAGAATTCTGTATTCTGATTGGTTCAGAACACTGAGCCAATAGGAATGCAGGCTATATTTGCCACTTCTGTCCTCTGTGCTTCCTATTAAACATTACAGTTGTACCAAGCAGAAATTGTTCTGTGAGCGGTACTATAGTATAACGGCAGACTGGTGGAGGGGCAGAGGCAGAGAATTATAACACAACACGTCCAATGTGTGATACTTACAGGCCACCAGACCATGTTTTTTCCTGCCAGGAAGTACCCCGCCACCGTGCTCCTCTTAGTTCGCCACATGGACTGAGAGAAAATAAAAATGAAGAGAATTACCAGAGAGAAATGTGTCGATATGTTATACCAAGTGTCCAGTTTTTTTAAAATTTGTATTATTATTTTGTTGCTAATGTTTTTTTCTTTGTTGTTGTTCATTTTTAGAATTCTTTTACATGTTATTTGTAATTCACATCTACTCAGATACTAAAGGGAAACCAAATTGCAGCCTGGTTGAACTCGGGGGGCCTCACTTTTCCTTCCCTAACATTTTTGGACCATTTAGTTCTCTGACGGAGGGGGACATTGCTCTGCCCCATTGGATAGAGCGTCCCTAGTTTTGTTAGGTAGCCTGTCTGATGATGCCACCAAAAAAAAACCTCAGCAAAGGTCTGGCCTATGTCCACCTTGCCTTCAGCACCATGGAACCTGTTGGCTCTTTCAAAATCCATGTTTTGTACCATCTGCTGTCCTCCCTACCCATAACCCCACTCCTTACCCATAACCCCACTGCCAGGACAAACACAAAGTACAGAACTAAGACGACAATGTCAACGGCTTCAAGGCTTTTCACAGGGAAGGCATCCATGTCTGGCGTGGTCTGCGACGGAGGTTGACTGCTGGCTTCCATGATCCCTGAAGGTTCAGCTACAGTAAGACTTTTACGAACAAAAGATTTCTGCACAGAAAAAATAAATAAAAAATAGAATAAGTTACAGTAAGTAATTAGAAAGGATTACTCCATACAAAAGCTGGTTAAACGTCAATAGCTTTTTAATAGGGAAGAATCTAACTAGGAGATTTGCATTTCTTCTAAAGTAGGTCATTAGGCGTGCCAGGGAAAGCTCATGAGGCTGTCGAAACTTTACCACTTTCATTGTACTAATTGCTGATTATAATTTTTTTTTTTTTTTTTTTTTTACAAGGTAGAGTTTATTTTATTTATTTATTGTTTTATTTCATTTTCCAGCAATGATTATGGAAAGCTCCTGAACTCGCCTCTCTGTCCAAAGAATATTCCAATCAAAACCAACTTTATTTGCAGCGTGGCAATGAACAAATACAGACTGTTCCATGTGTGCCCAGCTTTCCCCCTTCTCTTGGATTTATTTTAATTACAAAATTACATTTGTTCTGCATTACAAAGTTCTCCCAACTCTCCTGGCTGGATTCAATTTAAAAGAATATATTAGGGGCCTAAATGGGCTTACCCCCTCAGGTGGTACTTTGCTGGAAAGGCCTTTATTACCATTATTATTTTTAAGAAAAGATGGAATCTGTTATTTATATATTTTTTGGGCTCTATACAAAGAAAATAAACATTTTAATAAAATGAAAAATATAGAGAAAAAAATATATATTTTTTTCTATTGCATTCTAAAAAAAAAACGGCATATTTTTGTGTAAAAAAACAAAAACAACCTAAAAAATGAACTGCTGAGGAATAAAAATGTCATTTAAAGATCAGTTTACTTTGATGGCATGCATAGATCAGTCGCTTGGATTTAGCCATAATATCTAGCATTTATTAGGAGCTATGCCTTGCATATCTGTAGAACACATGTACAGCAATAACAAAAATATTTCTTCGTGCCCCAAAAAAATCCAGCCAACGAACAAAACATTTTTTGGGGTGTTTTACTGTTAATAGAGAATTGATTTAAACCAGTAATTTTGTACTGGGAAGAAGATAACATTTCAAACTTGTGATAAAAAAATGATTTCTGAAATCCTTCTTGATAAAAACAAATATTGTTTTTCAAAAGTTTAAGAGTTAAAAAGGGGTGAATGTGGAAGCTTTGAAGTTGATTTGGATCCGGTCTAAGGTCATAGAAACATAGAATGTGTCGGCAGATAAGAACCATTCGGTCCATCTAGTCTGCCCAATTTTTTGGAGTACTTTTATTAGTCCCCCGTTCCCGGTCTTATAGCTAGGATAGCCTTGTGTCTATCCCATGCATGCTTAAAATCCTTGACTTCTACTGGAAGACTATTCCATGCATCCACTACCCTCTCAGTAAAGTAATACTTTCATTAGTCCCTGGCCCTATCTTATATCTAGGATAGCCTTATACCTATCCCACGCATGCTTAAACTCCTTCACTGTATTAACCTTTACCACTTCTACTGGAAGACTATTCCATACATCCACTACCCTCAAAGTAAAGTAATACTTTCATTAGTCCCTGGCCCTATCTTACATCTAGGATAGCCTTATACCTATCCCATGCATGCTTAAACTCCTTCACTGTATTAACCTCTACCACTTCTACTGGAAGACTATTCCATACATCCACTACCCTCTCAGTAAAGTAATACTTTCATTAGTCCCTGGCCCTATCTTATATCTAGGATAGCCTTGTGTCTATCCCATGCATGCTTAAAATCCTTGACTGTGTTTACCTCTACCACTTCTACTGGAAGACTTTTCCATACATACACTACCCTCTCAGTAAAGTAATACTTTCATTAGTCCCTGGCCTTACCTTATATCTAGGATAGCCTTATACCTATCCCATGCATGCTTAAACTCCTTCACTGTATTAACCTCTACCACTTCTGCTGGAAGACTATTCCATGTATCCAATACCCTCTCAGTAAAGTAATACTTTTATTAGTCTCTGACCTTATCTTATATCTAGGATAGCCTTGTGTCTATCCCACGCATGCTTAAAATCCTTGACTGTGTTTACCTCTACCACTTCTGCTGGAAGGCTATTCCATACATCCACTACCCTCTCAGTAAAGTAATACTTCCTGATATTACTTTTAAATCGTTGCCCCTCTAATTTCAGATTATGTCCTCTAGTTGTGGTAGTTTTTCTTCCTTTAAATATACCCTCTTCCTTTACTGTGTTGATTCCCTTTATGTATTTAAATGTTTCTATCATATCCCCCCTGTTACAAATAATAGATTGTAAGCTCTTCAAAACAGCATCATCTTGTGACCAACACAATGGTATAGAGAAGGGACGGGGTACGTCTAATCTATCTGCAGTTGGCCCGTCTGTAATTATCCTCAACTTGAGGCAAGCAACTCCCACCAGCCTCAGCCATCCACCAACTCAATTAGACTGGAGACAATCCATTCCCCCAAAAAACAGAAAAAAAATGTTGTGCCTACAATAAACTCACGCCAAGAGTAAATGTTCCCAAAGGTCCGAAAAAACAGATAGAACAGGTTATGCCAGTCCAGTAAGCATACAGGTAACTTTACACAGGGGAAGTCAAACAAGGAAGTTATTGTATAGAATCACAAGTCTTCTTACCCACCTTTATTGGGGGGGGGGGGGGGTCTCCCGTCCACTGCTCTCCTCCTTAAACACCAGGGCGACAGAGCAGGAGACTAGGCAGGGGGCGAGGTATATGCAGGCCAAACACAGTCAGCATTACAGGTCAAACTCCAAAGTATGAGCCTTGGTTAAACTGTAAGATAGAAGATGGCATGCGGATAGCGGCATAATCCTGCTCTAACTGTGCCAGAATACTCTTACCTGACTTATAATACTGCTCTGTCAACAAATGCTGGGACTCTTACCCATCCCATGGAAGAGGCAAGTGAGAGGGAGGAGAGGAGCTTCCGTCATACATATAGCATTATTATTATTATTATTATTTGCATACAGATTATTACTGATACTGACTGAATCCGAGAGCATTATACTGATAGTGACTGCATCCGAGAGCATTATACTGATACTGACTGCATCCGAGAGCATTATACTGATACTGACTGCATCCGAGAGCATTGTACTGATACTGACTGCATCCGAGAGTATTATACTGATAGTGACTGCATCCGAGGGCATTATACTGATAGTGACTGCATCTGAGAGCATTATACTGATAGTGACTGCATCCAAGAGCATTATACTGATAGTGACTGCATCCGAGAGCATTATACTGATACTGACTGCATCCGAGAGCATTATACTGATACTGACTGCATCCAAGAGCATTATACTAATACTGACTGCATCCAAGAGCATTATACTGATACTGACTGCATCCAAGAGCATTATACTGATACTGACTGCATCCAAGAGCATTATACTGATACTGACTGCATCCGAGAGCTTTATACTGATACTGACTGCATCCGAGAGCATTATACTGATACTAACAGCCATTAAGGCTCTCAGTTTAGAGATAAAGTCACTAAAAAAATTCTGATTCTGATTTTAATTAAGTGCAAATTCTTTCCCTCCCAAAAAAAGTATTATAAACACTTAACAGTGTTAGTCCTAATTAATGTATAAACATGAAACTGTAATTATAAGACAGGTTCAGTTGACAACGATCCAAAAATGTTGATGATTTTTAAATTGAGAAAATAATTATTTTTCTTCACCAATTAAACTTTCAGCAAAAAAAACGTATGTTTAACTGAATGATTATATGAAGATATTTAAAACAAACGCTTTAGGGAAAGAATAAAGTGCCTTATTGATTCCTCTTTGCTCATTATAGCTCTATCAGGGGGCAGACATGTTGTTTAGAATATTTGCTCTGTATAGCTCTATCAGGGGGCGGACATGTTGTTTAGAATCTTTGCTTGTATAGTTCTATCAGAGGGCAGACATGTTGTTTAGACTCTTTGCTCTGTATAGCTCTATCAGGGGCTGGAAATGTTGTTTAGAATCTTTGCTCTGTATAGCTCTATCAGGGGGGGGGGACATGTTGTTTAGAATCTTTGCTCTGTATAGCTCTATCAGGGGGTGAACATGTTGTTTAGAATCTTTGCTCTGTATAGCTCTATCAGGGGCTGGACATGTTGTTTAGAATCTTTGCTCTGTATAGCTCTATCAGGGGGGGGGGGGGGGGGGGGGGACATGTTGTTTAGAATCTTGGGTCAGCTCTTCCTTCATCCGACCCAAGATGTCAGCTTCCTGAAAGAGCTATACAATCAATAAATTCTTTCAGTTAGGCATGTTTTATTTCAATTAAACAGAACTTGATTTTTTGCCCTTTCACTTTAGAAAGTCAGTGGAGAAGCTCCTAGGAAGTTTTCTTATAAAAATGGAATAGTACATAGTATGTTTCTGATCCATAATAAAAATTGCAAATTAAATTACACCTCCGATTTATTAAATACACGTCTTTTTATTGCAATTTACATAAGAGCATTGGAGTTCTTCTGTGTAAAATAACGTTAAACATTTTTTTATTTATTTTAGGATTGTATTAATAATGGCTGGCCAGAAGTGACCTTCTAAACTATTGCGGTTGTTTCTCTATGGCGTCTTCAAAAGACTACTTGATTACAAAGGGGGATGGGAACAAGATGGCGGAAAATTGTGCGACGCAGTACCGGGGGCGTGATGGAAGAAGAAACAAAATCAATAAATAAGTCAATTATAAATAGTTGGGAAAATAAATACAATTTCTTTTTTAATCCTCAATTCAGTTCTATAAACGCGTCTTGCCTTCTTCATATTGCAAAATAAGTGTCTGCTAGTGCTAGCTTGTTTAAAGTCATTATGGTGTGGATAGGGTTCAAGGACGTCAACCAATCACCAAGGTCCTCGCTGCCTGTGTAGTGGGTTTCTTTGCCCCTTTCACCCCGGCACCCTCTGCACTGTAGATTTCAGGAAGCCTGTCCAGGATTATATATATATATATATATCTCATTTTTTTCTGGATGAGAAGAAGAGCTGGCATTTCGTGGGTGAGCCGGATGCCCGCTGAGCCCCAGCGAAAGTAATAAAAATGCTACCATACAGGAGGAGAGGGATTCCCAGGGTGCAGTTGAGGTTCACCAGTCTGAAGGTCACTGAAGGCTTTCTGGGGACAAGAAAGGATTCATATTTAAGAAGAACACCATCATTTTGCTATAGATATTCACTCTTTCCTAGTACATTCCCATTTATCGGAGAGAAATAATAGACTGATTTTCCATTGAGTTTGTTGGAGACATCCTGTTGGATGGAGAGGATCAAGGTGGATAGAGGGCCAATTATGGGGTATACTTGGGTGTCCCCCATGGGTACATGTGCTTCTGACAGCCCTCCTCTAAAGCTAACCTTAGATGGAAAGTCGGAAAGGGACAGTAATGAGAATACGAACTCACCTCGAACTTGCTGACGAAGTCGGCAAATATACCAAAGAAAGTCTCAGTGCTGGAGCCCTTGGGGTCTTCACCAAAGAAGGAGCAGACCTTACAGAACTCCTCCACGGCTCTGTGTTGCAGAGTGTCCAGACTTTGCATACAGGGGAAGGTATTCTCGAGGAATGTCTGAGTTACTGGTTAAGGAAAGATCTGCAAGGCTGGACCTGAAGCCAAAACTCAGTTGGCAGCCTAGGCCTGCCAACATTCCACCCATTAAAGATGATGTTTAGAAAGAATTCTCTGGTGAGACCAAAACCCTACACGTGGTCTCTGTCAAGTGTTTCTGAGGATAGAAACCAGCTGGACATGTCCTCATTTTTTATATTCTAAAAAGTCTTGAATCAGAACAGGAACAAGAGCTTTGTGTCTTGTATTAGGACTGATTTCAGGATTAAAAAAACCTTGTACCGAGACATCTTTCGGAGATGTTGGGATGCTGAGTATTACGCGCCCTGGCCTGCTTAATCATCATCTGAAGCCTAGTATATTTCAGCTCTATTATCGTAATACATGTCTCGTGTCACATTAAAAAACCT
This sequence comes from Pelodytes ibericus, assembly GCA_036172795.1. Taxonomy (NCBI): domain Eukaryota; kingdom Metazoa; phylum Chordata; class Amphibia; order Anura; family Pelodytidae; genus Pelodytes; species Pelodytes ibericus. Next base: position 10,758,596 of record CM069860.1, on the reverse strand, counting down.
GTGGGACCTTGTGCCCTTGGTGGTTTCCCAATCCAGAACACAGAAGAACAGAAACAGACATTGACCCATCAGCAGTCAAGGTCAACAAGACCTTCGGAATGGTTCCATTATGGTTCGTTCTCGCCCTAGTACTGATCGATGAGAGAGAGGATACACTCATGGTGAGGGGGAACCTGTCCTCTGGGGAGCTGGGCATCCGGCTGCAGACACTTTTAATTTCCTGGATAGTCACGTGGAGGTCACTAAGGTCAGCGGTAAGTGACCTCTGGTTCACTGGAGAGGAAACAGTTTGACGTAAGACACAGTTCTCTCCATAATTCACCGTGCCCCAACTGTTTGACTACGGACAAGTAAGAAAATATATAGTACGTCTAGCATCACTAAGGCAGTGGCCACCTTACAACAAACTAAGCATGGGAAGACAGAATTGCAAACAAAAGCATGGATTAAGAGTTATAAATGACTTGTCCCCAGTTTATGACCTCACCATGTAACCTGATATGAAAATTAAGCATTTCCTATGGAAAGTAGTTTGTTTGCCTATCAAAAGAGAAGATGATGTCATAAGCAGGAGCCACCATGCACACATTGTATTTGCATGCAACTCTCCTAACACAATGTATAGATAAAGCATTACTATTTGCGGTTATTGTCACAGTTCAAACACAAAGGGAACAGAATCCCATTAAAATAAAAATAAAAAATACAAATGTAAACAACTATATGGGGAAGGTATTTTCGTGTGCACTCTGCACTTCCTGGAGGATCTCAAAGCAACTCGTTGAGATGGTACCTTTGGCAGCAAGAGGCACGGTGGGGAGATCCTTGGCAAAGCTTAGCAGTTCTGGAAAATGCTGGCTGAGTGATTTGGCGAGGATGTGCAAGAATGTGAATTTGCCATCCACAGTCTTGGTGGTGTTGAGCTGGGAAGAGAACACAAGGTGAGCGGGCAGGTGTGTAGACCTGAAGAAGCTAGTCCCCATTTAGCATGTACAGTAGACTGGTGTACTTGGTAATGATAGGAAACGTAAATATGTGCAGTCCCCTTATACACAAATCATGGCGATCAGGCACATTAATGATGATTTGGGTTCATACCTCGGCCAGGAAGTTTATCTTGAAACCAGTTGTCCTGTTGGTTTTTGGCTGTCCGTCGTTCAGATAGTTCCCCATGGCTAGAACGAACTGTGGAGACACGGATACATGTATGTTAATGTCCACTCAGGTCAAAAAAAACAACTGAGTCTCCCACCGAGTAGAAAACACCAATGATCCCACCGAGCAGTCAACACCAATGATCCCACCGAGTAGACAACATCAATGATCCCATCGAGTAGACAACACCAATGATCCCACCGAGCAGACAATACCAATGATCCCACCGAGCAGAGAACACCAATGATCCCATCGAGCAGACAACACCAATGATCCCACGGAGCAGACAACACCAATGAACCCACCGAGCAGACAACACCAATGATCCCATCAAGCAGACAACACCAATGATCCCACCGAGCAGACAACACCAGTGATCCCATCGAGTAGACAACACCAATGCTCCCACCGAGCAGACAACACCAATGATCCCATCAAGCAGACAACACCAATGATCCCACCGAGCAGACAACACCAGTGATCCCATCGAATAGACAACACCAATGCTCCCACCGAGCAGAGAACACCAGTGATCCCATCGAATAGACAACACCAATGATCCCACCGAGCAGAGAACACCAGTGATCCCATCGAATAGACAACACCAATGATCCCACCGAGCAGAGAACACCAATGATCCCATCGATCAGACAACACCAATGACCCCACTGAGTAGACAACACCAATGATCCCATCGAGTAGACAACATCAATGATCCCATCGAGCAGACAACACCAGTGATCCCATCGAGCAGACAACACCAGTGATCCCATCGAGCAGACAACACCAATGATCCCATCGAGCAGACAACACCAATGATCCCATCGAGCAGACAACACCAATGATCCCATCGAGTAGACAACATCAATGATCCCACCGAGCAGACAACACCAATGATCCCACCGAGCAGACAACATCAATGATCCCACCGAGCAGACAACATCAATGATCCCATCGAGCAGACAACACCAATGATCCCACCGAGCAGACAACATCAATGATCCCACCGAGCAGACAACATCAATGATCCCATCGAGCAGACAACACCAATGATCCCACCGAGCAGACAACATCAATGATCCCACCGAGCAGACAACATCAATGATCCCATCGAGCAGACAACACCAATGATCCCATCGAGCAGACAACACCAATGATCCCACCGAGTTCTGCTCTTGCACGTTGCGCTGACGCACTGGTTCAATAACACACAAGGGCGGCTGGTTCATGGCCCGTGAGCTGAAGCCACGCCCCCGGGACACAACATTACACTTTGCAACACTGTATCGCTCCAAGTGATAAGGGACTGGGATTCTGTTATATAGTTTTTCCCGCAGGAAACCAGCAAGGTGGGCTCCATGCAAGACAGATATAACCAGGAATTCTCCTTGTGTTTTATAGAGACGTCAGCCTAAGCATTGCTCATACTGTGAGAATTGTAGTAGCAGAATCGCAAACACATGCATAAAACGAGAGAAACGTGTTGTCAATGTGTCTGTGGTGTCGCCTGCATATGACATCACCTGTCGCTTGATCCGCCTCCTTGATTGGTTCATTGATTTCCTCACATAAGTCACATAAGACTTCTACACACGGCAATATGTGGCTGGTTTTAAAATGGCTGAGGTGGCAACCCTACTCTGCCCCAGCGAGCAGGGTCCGGGCTCCTGTGTATGACCAGGCGAGAGGTGCTGGACTTCAGGTGGGAATGTGCTGACTTGTGACTCAAACCTCATTCTATAAAACTTTCCACTGTCCCTTCAGAAGGGGCCCAGGCTTCAGTACTGGTTAATAGTTAAATGCTGGTGCTCCACCAACTCCCCCCCACCCCCCCACCCCCACCCCCGAATGTGCAGACTCAGCAAGATTTCCCACCTTGCTACAAATCATTTGGCAAGAAGCAAGTAGAACATTACTAAGGGTTGGCCCACGATGACCATTCTAACCCCACCACCCATTCACCTATACTGCAAGCTGCTATTTTGGCCTTAATGTTGCAGTTCCCTTGTCAATTCCCTCTTTCATGAGGAAAGCCAGGCATGCTACTTTGTAGCCCCGGCAGAACAAGGCTAGACAAATCAAGAGATGATGCAAGAGTTGCTGTATTGTTATTTTGGCAAATACTGCACAACAAAGATGGATCAGAATGTATTGGCCAGTCAGTGTGGGTGTCAGGGTCAGCGTGGGTGTCAGTGTCAGCGTGGGTGTCAGTGTCAGTGTCGGTGTCAGTGTCACTCAGCACGAGACTGCCCATCTACTGCACTGACTCATCATGCTCAGCCAGCGACCTCAAGAACAGCTTCTCTACTCCTCACACACACCCAGCCCACGCACACACACAGTACAATTACACAACACCACAGTGCTGGATCTGGGACACCACACATAGTATAGTTACACTCCATCACACCAACATTACTACACTCCATCAGACCAACACCGCTACACTCCATCATGCTGACACCGCTACACTCCATCACACTGACACTGCTACACTCCATCACACTGACACTGCTACACTCCATCACACTGACACCACTACACTCCATCACACTGACACCGCTACACTCCATCACACTGACACCGCTACACTCCATCACACTGACACCGCTACACTCCATCACACTGACACTGCTACACTCCACCACACTGACACCGCTACACTCCATCACACTGACACTGCTACACTCCATGACACCGACACTACTACACTCCATCACACTGACACCGCTACACTCCATCACACTGACACCGCTACACTCCATCACAGTGACACCACTACACTCCATCACACTGACACCGCTACACTCCATCATGCTGACACCGCTACACTCCATCACACTGACACCGCTACACTCCATCACAGTGACACCACTACACTCCATCACACTGACACCGCTACACTCCATCACACTGACACCGCTACACTCCATCACACTGACACCTCTACACTCCATGACACCAACACTACTACACTCCATCACACTGACACCGCTACACTCCATGACACCAACACTACTACACTCCATCACACTGACACCGCTACACTCCATCACACTGACACCGCTACACTCCATCACACTGACACCGCTACACTCCATCACACTGACACCTCTACACTCCACCACACTGACACCGCTACACTCCATCACACTGACACCTCTACACTCCATCACACTGACACCGCTACACTCCATCACACTGACACCGCTACACTCCATCACACTGACACCGCTACACTCCATCACACTGACACCGCTACACTCCATCACACTGACACCTCTACACACCATCACACTGACACCGCTACACTCCATCACACTGACACCGCTACACTCCATCACACTGACACCGCTACACTCCATCACACTGACACCGCTACACTCCATCACACTGACACCTCTACACTCCATCACACTGACACCGCTACACTCCATCACACCGACACCGCTACACTCCACCACACTTATTGCCGTGTTTCGTACCTCCAGGATCTTGGCCAGTTTCTTGCTGTTCCTGAGCTCGGTGGAGGCCTTCAAGACACAGTCACAACTGGTGCGGATCTCCTCCGTCTTCTCCTGGAGTGTGCTCTTAAACAGCAGACTGCGGAGGCGCATCCGGTACTCTGGAACAGACAGCATCTGAGAGGGAACCAAGAACAGGTCCAAGGAGATATAGCATGACTAGTGCTCTGCTCCCATCACCCAGACACACAATCACAATAATATATACTAGGACTGGATCTATTCCCCGACAGATGAGAGCTAACCCCTTAATCTGTTACCTTAAATGGGCCACGAGGGTCATAGGTGCTCCATCTAAGGTGAGACGTAAATCAGGCCCGAGCAAAACTTTACCCTCTGCCCCCACTCTAAGAAACCATCCCACCATGCCACCGCTCTAAGAAACCATCCCACCATGCCCCCACTCTAAGAAACCATCCCACCATGCCCCCACTCTAAGAAACCATCCCTCCATTCCCCCACCCTAAGAAACCATCCCTCCATGCCCCCACCCTAAGAAACCATCCTTCCATGCCCCCACCCTAAGAAACCATCCAACCATGCCCCACCCTAAGAAACCATCCCACCATGCCCCACCCTAAGAAACCATCCCTCCATGCCCCACCCTAAGAAACCATCCCTCCATGCCCCACCCTAAGAAACCATCCCTCCACACACCCACCCTAAGCAACCATCCCTCCATGCCCCACCCTAAGAAACCATCCCTCCATGCCCCACCCTAAGAAACCATCCCTCCATGCCCCACCCTAAGCAACCATCCCTCCATGCCCCACCCTAAGAAACCATCCCTCCATGCCCCACCCTAAGAAACCATCCCTCCACGCCCCCACCCTAAGAAACCATCCCTCCACGCCCCCACCCTAACAAACCATCCCTCCATGCCCCACCCTAAGAAACCATCCCTCCATGCCCCCACCCTAACAAACCATCCCTCCATGCCCCCACCCTAAGAAACAATCCCTCCATGCCCCCACCCTAACAAACCATCCCTCCATGCCCCCACCCTGAGAAACCATCCCTCCATGCCCCCATCCCTCTCAATCACACTTTCTGCATTGCTACTGTTTTTTTTTTAATATTAACCTGAATAGATCTTATCTCAACTCCTCCTACTTCAGATTCTACAGTTCATACAGCTGTATGCTCAGCCATTTTTTTTTTTTTTTGGAGGGACACATAATCCTTTACATTCTGCCCTGCAGAGTGACAATTCATTTGTGTTCAATGGGAAATCAGTTAATTAATCAAGGTCGTTCCTGTGGGATTCTCTCCTTGATTAATTAACCCAGATTCCTGGAAAACACTTCCATGCTACAGAATGCAGGTTATACGTTACATGTGTCCAGCAAAAAAACCAAACTGTCTGACCGGGGCAATCCTAGCTGTTACCAGTGGAAGGCACACATAGTTAAGTATAGTTGACAATTGGTATAGCTAGCCTTTGGCTTTTTTTTAAAAATACTTTAAAACATTCATGTTTAAACTTAAATATTATAATGAAAGATAATTTAAAATAGAGATATTGAAATTGTGACGAATAGAATTAATAAAATAAATTGTTAGAATTGTTATTTGATTTTAATAACATGGTACAGGCCAAGTTGGAGTGGTCCTAGTTTTGTAGAACTGTGTTCTCCTGCTGAACGACTCACCATAGAGGGGTGTTACTGTCTATCGTTGTGGCCACAGTACCTGCAATGCAAACTGGTCTGGTTCGCTCAGTTTGCTGGGGCTCCCCCCGTATTCCTGGAAATGTTTTCTCTCCTCCTCGTCAGGAGCGTAGAGCAAGAGCTGCTTAATGTGCGACGGCTCCAGGCGCTCGTTCTCCATGGTCATGAGTGTGTGGCGCAACTCCAGGGGCGTGAGCTTCAAGTGAGCAATCAGGATAGCTGGAAACGGACCCAAAAACCATTAGCATCTCACTCTGTGCCTCCTTCTCCAACCCAGTGGTCTATTTAGTTGCCCCAAGCCTGACTACACTCATCCCAGCAGCGCTACCCTCATCCCACCACCGCAAAACTAATTTGTCACACCCCATTGATTCCAGGCTTCATCCCTTCCTCTCCAAGTTGGTGTATTATTAACAGAGATGTGCGAGGTAAGGTCAGTGAGGCTCCATAGAGCATCATGTCCACCAACTCACTTTCTCCAATGCCATTCCGGTCTCAAATCCCTTTCCAGTGCCATCTCTACCCCTAATCCCTTTCACGTGCCATTCCTGCCCCCAATCACTTTCTCCAGTGCCCTCCCTGCCACAAATCACTTTCCCCAGTGCCAACCCTGTCCCGAATCACTTTCTAGTGCCAACCCTGCCTCAAATCACTTTCCCCAGTGCCATCCCTGCCCCCAATCAATTTCCAGTGCCATCCCTGCCCCCACTTTTTCCAGTGCCATCTCTGCCTCAAATCACTTTCCCCAGTGCCAAACCCTGTAACCAATCACTTTCTAGTGCCAACCCTGCCTCAAATCACTTTCCCCAGTGCCATCCCTGCCCCCAATCACTTTCCAGTGCCATCCCTGCCCCAATCACTTTCCAGTCCCATCCCTGCCCCCAATCACTTTCTCCAGTGCCGTCCCTTCCTCAAATCACTTTCCCAGTGCCAACCCTGTCCCCAATCACTTTCTAGTGCCAACCCTGCCTCAAATCACTTTCCCCAGTGCCATCCCTGCCCCAATCAATTTCCAGTGCCATCCCTGCCCCCAATCACTTTCCAGTGGCATCCCTGCCCCCAATCACTTTCTCTAGTGCCATCTCTGCCTCAAATCACTTTCCCCAGTGCCAAACCCTGTAACCAATCACTTTCTAGTGCCAACCCTGCCTCAAATCACTTTCCCCAGTGCCAAACCTGTCCCCAATCACTTTCCAGTGCCAACCCTGTCCCCTATCACTTTCCAGTGCCATCCCTGCCCCAATCACTTTCCAGTGCCATCCCTGCCACAATCACTTTCTCCAGTGCCAACCCTGTCCCATATCACTTTCCAGTGCCAACCCTGTCCCCTATCACTTTCCAGTGCCAACCCTGTCCCCTATCACTTTCCAGTGCCATCCCTTCCCCCTATCACTTTCCAGTGCCATCCCTTTCCCCAATCACTTTCCAGTGCCATCCATGTTTTCCTCCCCAATCACTTTAGTGTGCCATATCTACCCCATCAATTTATCACCATGACTTCCCCTAACCAGCTGCCCCTCCCTCTCGGAGCTCTCTCACCTCTTCCAGCCACTCTCCCTAGGCTTAGTCGGTCTAGGAAAAAATAAATGACTGACCCAACTTCTAGAACCCTGGGTATCATCCATCCTCAGAACCAGCTCTTTTCTGCTACCTTACCTGTGTTGTAGGCCTTCTTGTGAGAGAGAATCTCCACTGCACCTTTCTTTTTCAAGGATTCAGGTAAAACTGGGAGGACTGGAGGAAAGAAGAGAACTTGAAACCGCTGATGATGCTCTATCATGTTTTGTTTAGAAGATATCACTAATCATGTATGGAAGCAAAAAAAAAAAAAAAACAAGCACTAGGACACAGTTCCTAAAGCATCTGCTTGTTTGCTTGATCTGTGCAAAGGCTCTCTTATTTGGGACTGACAGTCTGACATAGTAATAAAGGGATTAGCAAAGACTTATCCAATAAGTAGGGGTGTGTCAGTGACAGGCCACGCCCTTTTTGGACAGGTTCCAGGAAACAAATCTCCTAGTGATTGTTATTTTTGTATCTTACATAAACAGTGATATCTTGTAAAGGAAATAGTATAGAGCGATCATTTAAAAAGCAATTAAATCAGCAGAACGAGGCCAATGCATTCAACATTTTTACGTTTTTTTTTATTTTTATAAAACAACACATTCTACAAGGTGGGTGGGAAAGATTTGGTGCAATTTAATTTGTTGGAGGATTAACCTGTGCCAGATTTAACATGAGCTAAGCACTTGCCTGCAGCGCTACTTTTTTGGGGGCTGCCATGTCAAGTCCACGGCTATCAACTTTTGGCTAAATTCCACACTTTTTAGGACCTGCTGTTTTTTTTTTACCCATGTTTAAGCTGTGTAATTTAGGGGGTGGGAGCAAGTGCTGGCCATGTCAGGGTCTATAGACGTTAATGATGGGGTTGACCCTTTGGGTAGCTGAGGTCTGCCCCAAATCTCAGACAGTGAAGGTATGTGGACCAGCTGAATATAGAAAGCTTGTCTTACGTGGCTGTTTCTGAGTGCCAAAGTGCAGCTCCAAATCCAGGTATTTCACCATATCACTCAATTTCTCATAATCATTTTCTTCATCCAGCTGCAGAATAAAGCAAATGAACATAAAAATATATTTAAAAAAAAACAATAATTAGGATTAGAAATAAATCACCAACCAATATGTCAGCAAAGGAACAAAACATTATAAGCAGCGCCATAAGGGTGACGTGATTTAAAATACAAGGGAGATCCCAAACATCCGCAGTGCCAGTGTTATCCATCACTAGTCTATGTACTTAGTTCTCAAACATCCGCAGTGCCAGTGTTATCCATCACTAGTCTATGTACTTAGTTCTCAAATATCCGCAATGCCAATGTTATCCATCACTAGTCTATGTACTTAGTTCCCAAACATCCGCAGTGCCAATGTTATCCATCACTAGTCTATGTACTTAGTTCTCAAACATCCGCAGTGCCAATGTTATCCATCACTAGTCTATGTACTTAGTTCTCAAACATCCGCAATGCCAATGTTATCCATCACTAGTCTTTGTACTTAGTTCTCAAACATCCGCAGTGCCAATGTTATCCAACACTAGTCTATGTACTTAGTTCCCAAACATCCGCAGTGCCAGTGTTATCCATGGCTAGTCTATGTACTTAGTTCCCAAACATCTGAAGAGCCAGTGTTATCCATCACTAGTCTATGTACTTAGTTCCCAAACATCTGCAGTGCCAGTGTTATCCATGGCTAGTCTATGTACTTAGTTCCCAAACATCTGCATTGCCAGTGCTATCCATCACTAATCTATGTACTTAGTTCCCAAACATCTGCAGTGCCAGTGTTATCCATCACTAGTCTATGTACTTTGTTACCCCGTCGTCTGCAGTACCAATTTTTTTACATGGCAAGTCAATGTACTTAGTTTCCAAACATCTGCAGTGCCAGTGTTATCCATCGCTAGTCTATGTATTTAGTTCCCAAACATCTGCAGTGGCAAGGATAACTATCACGGGTCTATGTACTTAGTTCCCAAACATCTGCAGTGGCAAGGATAACTATCACGGGTCTATGTACTTAGTTCCCAAACATCCGCAGTGGCAAGGATAACTATCACTGGTCTATGTACTTAGTTCCCAAACATCCGCAATGCCAAGTTTGTCATCACTGTCATTGCTAGTCCACGGCTTTATGAGGACCAGAGCTATATTACTAGTCGATAAGAGAGATTGCACAAACCAAACCCAAGGACAACACTGAAGTTGTACAGGTCCTCTCTACTTGCCTGTCCCCATATGGTGCCTTCTGAATTCTGCACCTGTTCCCAACGCAGCCTCTTCACACTCATGTGACTGGATTCACTCCGCCGATGCATTCCGCGGTGAGCCAGGGGCTCTAGCGGAGGGGCAGGGGGAACAGGAGCCACGGGAAGAGGAGGAGGAACAGGGGGTAGAGGATGCATGCGGCTTCCCGCTCCCTTGGGGCCTGCTTTAGGAGCCTCAGCTCTGAATGTTGGGTTTCCCCTGGGGTGCTGATTTTGGGCAGGGGGCGGCGGAGGAGGGCTGTGGGGAGGTGGTGGGATGAGGTCGGAGACAGAGGAGTAGGTCAGGGAGCTCCCATCTTCACTACTACTCAGGGATTCACTAGCACTGCTGACCTCACGCGGTGGACCATTGAACGGGTCATCCTGAAAACTCATCTGTGGGCAGAGACAGAAGATCGTTAGTTGGAATGGGGTCATCAAACAAGCCAATCATTCTTACCCTTAACTTCAAGGTCAGGAAGGTCATTAACCCCTTAGTGACAAGACATTTTCACCCTGACTTTCACTTTGTGACAATGGCTGTTTTGACATTTCTGGGGTGTTTGTGTTTAGCTGCAATTTTATTCTTTCTCACATACAGTACCCACACAAATGATATGTTGTTTTTATCGTCGTAAGAAGGGCTTTCATTAGATACCATTATGTTCATCATATCTTACAATTTACTCCAAAAAAAATCATAAAATATGATGACAAATTTAAAAAAAAACCACTTTTTCTAACTTTGACCTAAAATATAATTTACACAAATAAAATCATTAAAAAAGACCCCGTCTAAATAGTTTCTAAATGTTGTCCCGAGTTCAAAAAATATGCATGTTTCCATATTTTTCTGTATTTTTTTGCGAGTTATGGGGCAAAAACCAAAAATAGTGTTTTTTGTTTTTTTCCTATATTGACCTTTTGACCCCAACCCGAACCCAAAATTTAACCCTAACACTAAATTTAACCCCAACTCTAATCCTTATTATATCACTTAATATGTTTTAATTTTAATTTAATTTTAACCCTATCCCTTATGCTAAAAATGATTTAATTTTAACCCTATAGGCTAATCTAACTTTATAACCAGTTTTTAATTAATTAAATATTTATTTTACATTTTTTCCATTGCTATGCTACTTAACTACCACTAGGGGCAGTCAAGTAGCATATTCAGAGCGACGGAAGTGAAGTTACTTTCACTTCCGAAGCTCAGACCGGCAGAGGGCTTAGCCATATTGACTGAGCAGCACAAATTTCGGTGTTGGCTATTATCGTTGATCGCGAAAACTGCTTCATTCACCGCAGGACGTGCCAGGCATACGCAGATAGGCACAGACCAACCGACCCGACGACATGCCCCAAATGCCCAACTATCTCTCAAAGTGAGCTGAAGCCAACCATCCGCACCTCTCAGTTGATCCATTACCTCTTCGTAATCATTTTCTGGGGTGAGGAACTGGTCAGTAATGGTCAGGCTCTGCCCAAGCTGCCGGCTCAACACATCCAGGAAACGGTCAGTGTCCCTGGACCGGCTAGGTCGCGAGAAGGTGAAGATCTTCCTGTGAGTGGGAGAGGGAGGCAGGCTGCCATCCAGGCTAACGTAAGGGTTGGACTCTGAGCTGCTGGGAGACGGGGCACTGGGTGGGCGCGGTGGGCACTTGTCAGGCGGGGGACCTTGTAGCAACTTTCTCTCTCCTAAAATGAGATGGAAGTGGGGTCTTTATCTCTATGTTTGAATTAATTGCAGATTAAAGTAAAAATAAAATTAGGTGTCTGTCTCTAGCATTCATTTTGAGAATTTTACTCATGATGAAAAATTCTCCAAAATCTTCCAGCAAGTCTCACTTCTGACTTACAGACTGCATTCTGTGTCCCCAGCCCCCAAAGTGAGATACTAGTGCTGTAAAGTCACTGGGGGGTGGCACCCAAAAACATTATATTTCACAAAATGGCGGCGCTCAGTCACGCTTGTTTAGTAAAATATTTCATAAAATAAACTCACATAACAAAAACAAAAGACATATCTGAAATCTGCAATACAAAATAACAAAAAAATGCAACCTTTAGGGAGAAATCTCAGACAGATTGCAAGATTTTTGGTCCTTCTGTTTTAGATCCCACTGGGGTCTATTCACTAAGAAGGCGAGTTGAGGTGCACATTTCATCTCACCAGTTTAACTATACATTGTGCAGGGACAAACCTGGTGGGCAAACTCGCCAGGTTCGTCTCTACACCTCGTATAATCTAATTTGGAGAGATGATATATACATCTTACTTCAACTTACCTTTCAGTGAATCGCCCCCAGCGTGCCCCCCAGTCTCTCCTAGTTCATTTAAAGATCTTGCAATCCAATTTAGAATGTTTTTCTAAAGTGCCTGCCATGGTTTGACCCTGGCTCCACCCACGATACTTGCGGCGGGACGCGATCGCTGAGAGTTACACTTACCCGAGATGTACGATCCCCGCGATTTAATGCTGCCGACTTTCCCCGCGAAGTTGTTGATGAAGCGATTTTCTAACTCCGCATAAACGGCCGACATCTGAGGAGAGGGACGAGAAACTGAGAGAGACAGACGGGTCTAACAAGAAAGACAACAGGGCATTTACATTCTCCAGGTATCAGCTGGAAAACTGAACAGAAAAGTGTGGAAGAATTAAAGCAAACATAGGTTTAACACAAACATATGTATATACAATTCTGTTAATGTTATATATTATAATAGTAGATGGACATGAATATAAAAAAAAAATTGCAATATTAATTTAAGTTAATTTAATTTATTTTTATGTATTTCATTAATGTAGAATGTTATTGTTTTATAAATTATTATGATTAATTTCGGGAAGATGTCAGCTATAGCTGAAGCCCTCCCCTTGACTCCTGAAATAAGCTGAAGACCTCCCAACAGACGTTTGGCTACCGGAAAAAAAGTCCACATCGGCGGTCTCTCAATTTAAGGGTCACCTGAAACTCGCAGCTGGGATTTTTATAAGAAAAATAAATCTTTGATATTTTTTGTTTTTGTTTTTTTAGATTACATTACTTTAAAACGTTTATCTATTTGTGTTTCCAGTTATACTGCCCAAACTTGCTATGTAAAGACACACTGTGGAAAACCTATTTGCTCACCTGTACAGTTTATGAATATTGGTTTTATTTGAAGGAGAATTAACCTATATATTAGACATGTGCATTCGTTTTCGGACGAATGCATTTTCGTCCGAAAATAGCATTTTCGTCCATTCGTCCGAAAAACGAATAACGAAAATGCTAAACTAACGAAAGACGAATGAACGAATGGTTAATAAACGAAAATCATTCGACCATTCGTGCTATTGACATTCTATAAACCGAAATAGAGTCGGTTTATAGAATACCAATAGCATTACATACATTCCATAAACCGACATAATGAACGACTTTCGGTTTATAGACTTTCGGCTTAAAGAATACGTGTAATACTATTGCCTTTCTATAAACCGAATGAGAGCCCCATTCATAAGAAATTCTTATGAATGGGGCTCTTGTTCGGTTTATAGAAAGCCAATAGTATTACGCGTATTCTATAAGACGAACGAATAAAACGAAACAAAAATAATCAACGAATTTCGTCTGAAACGAATGCAGTAATGAACGAAATTCGTTTTAGACAAAATAAATAACATTTTCGTCCGAATGGACAAAACGAAACGAAAATTTTAGTTTTGCACGTCTACTATATATATATATATATATATATATATATATATATATATATATATAACTAAAGAAAATGGTGATATACAGAGAAAGTATTAAGAATGGCTTAATGGTTAATTGTGAGCTTCCAACAGATTCAATTAGATGGATAAATAATTTAAATGTGGAAATAATACGGCTTTTTCTGAACCACAAATGTGACTTTGGGATTTATTTGTGAATTGCAAAAATGAAGGTTGAAAATAGCTGACTTTTAGATGTTTTTCACCAAATCGGCTACTTTGGACTCATGCGTGAAGTTCTCTTGTCAATTCCCTGCAAGTTCCTTTTTTTTTTCTTCCATAATACTTTTAGTCTATCAGCAGCAGGGGAGGAAGGGACTGTTCCTCTCCTCTCTTTGGATGAGCCCAGATCTCCCCAACATAGGGAGAGGGAGCCCGTCTGCGCACCTCCTGCGTATAGAAATGTTCGCTCAGGAACAGTAGACATTTTGGATGCTGGCACAGAACATGATGTGGATAATTTAAACCCCTCCCACTTGCCTTCGGTAAGGGCAATAAAGTTATGGAATTCACTGCCTGAAGAGGTGGTGCTGGCAAATACATGCCTTTTAAAGGAGCCTGGATACTATTATAATGAACATAGAGGGCTATGCATGTTAGTATAGGCATTAATATTTATTTAGTGCTAGTTGATCCAAGGAGAAATCCGATTGCCGTTTGGAGTCAAGAAGGATGTTTTTTTCCCCAATAAAAGCAAATTTAAAAAATGCAGACATGAGTGGTAGACAAGGAATAGGGAAAGGGTTGAACTTGATGGACGCAAGTCTTTTTTCAACCTTAAATTCTACTGAAGATTTTTTTTTCAGAGACTCAAACAGGATTATAGAAAACAAATAAAAGATTAGCATAAAAATACAGCAAAAAAAAAAAAAAAAACACATATATGTGTATATATATATATCTATCTATATACGCACAGTAAATGCAACAATGCAATTCAGACCATTTTAGGGTTGGGGGTCTCTGGGAGGGACGTCCCATCTCCGGCTTGTCTCTCTCCTGGGGTCAAACGAGGCATGACCTCCACAAGGTCACACCTTGTCCCTGGGTGAAGCAAACAGGCAGTGATTATTTTATATATAAAGAGACAATGTATTCCATAGTGTGGTACCATGTGGTGTTATATTACATGCTCAATGCTCCATAATAAAGATCAGATTTCCTCCTCTCATGTGTTATACAGACTGCCAGTACGGTAGGAGAACATCCCCTCCCTCTCCTCAAACTAAAGGCTTAGGTCATTCATTTGACTTACAATATATATAGGCATATTCAAAATTATTCAATTTTTATGGAAGTGCCCACGCATTTCAAGCCCTATTGGATCTACGGCATCAAATAAATCAGTTATTAGATAGATACTCTCCATCAATCCCCTTCACGCTATCAGCACTTATCGCCCTCTGTTGGCGAGTCCTATATCTGTACCAGTATAATAAACTGGGTCACATAGGAGGCGGTCTAAATGGCCCAGAAACTCCATACTCTGCATATGTTTTATTGCCCTGTACTCCCATGCCCTCCAGCTTCTGCTGAACTACAAATCCCATCATCCCTCACTAGCTTTCTAGAATGGCAGACAGCTGGCACCCCTGTAGTCCAGGCACAGCTAGAGGACCAAGGTCCTAGAGGGAACCATTTAACACCAGCCTCCCTGAATGGGTATGTGGGGTGAGTATACTGGGGCCCATTATTTTTACATGGCACCCCCCTTTTTCCTGGATGAAACAATTCTCAAGATCTCAACTCACCCGTTTTGCCCTCCTCCATGGCTGCAGAACGCGTATTACCCTGATAGACTGCTTGCCCGTGTACAGACGCCCGATGGGGAGGCCCAATCTCCGTGTCCATGGCAGCTGCACAAAATGAGCAAGAACCAGAAGAAAACAATGTAACCATCACAGTTAGTGCCCAGCACAGAATACTCGCTAAGAAGAACCCGGAAATTAGAGCGGGTTGGGCACGTCGTAGGAAAGATGGCGGCAATGTTGTTTAGAATCGTTGCTCTGTATAGCTCTATCAGGGGGCGGACATGTTGTTTAGAATCGTTGCTCTGTATAGCTCTATCAGGGGGCGGACATGTTGTTTAGAATCTTTGCTCTGTATAGCTCTATCATGGGGAAGGATATGTTGTTTAGAATCTTTGCTCTGTATAGCTCTATCAGGGGGTGGACATGTTGTTTAGAATCTTTGCTCTGTATTGCTCTATCAGGGGGTGGACATGTTGTTTAGAACCTTTGCTTTGTATAGCTCTATCAGGGGGGCGGACATGTTGTTTAGAATCTTTGCTCTGTATAGCTCTATCAGTGGGTGGACATGTTGTTTAGACTCTTTGGTCTGTGTAGCTCTATCAGGGGGCGGACATGTTGTTTAGACTCTTTGGTCTGTGTAGCTCTATCAGGGGGTGGATATGTTGTTTATAATCTTTGCTATGTATAGCTCTATCAGGGGCCTGACTTGTTGTTTAGAATCTTTGCTCTATATAACGCTATCAGGGGGAGGACATGTTGTTTAGAATCTTTGCTCTGTATAGCTCTATCAGGGGGAGGACATGTTGTTTAGAATCTTTGCTCTGTATAGCTCTATCAGGGGGTGGACATGTTGTTTAGAACCTTTGCTTTGTATAGCTCTATCAGGGGGGCGGACATGTTGTTTAGAATCTTTGCTCTGTATAGCTCTATCAGTGGGTGGACATGTTGTTTAGAACCTTTGCTTTGTATAGCTCTATCAGGGGGTGAACAAGTTGGTTAGAATCTTTGCTCTGTATAGCTCTATCAGGGGGTGGACATGTTGCTTAGAATCTTTGCTCTGTGTAGCTCTATCAGGGGGTGGACATGTTGTTTAGAATCTTTGCTCTGTATAGCTTTATCAGGGGCCTGACTTGTTGTTTATAATATTTGCTCTGTATAGCTCTATCAGGGGGCGGCAATGTTGTTTAGAATCTTAGTACTGTATAGCTTTATCAGGGGGGTGAACATGTTGTTTAGAATCTTTGCTCTGTATAGCTCTATCAGTGGGTGGACATGTTGTTTAGAACCTTTGCTTTGTATAGCTCTATCAGGGGGTGAACAAGTTGGTTAGAATCTTTGCTCTGTATAGCTCTATCAGGGGGTGGACATGTTGCTTAGAATCTTTGCACTGTGTAGCTCTATCAGGGGGTGGACATGTTGTTTAGAATCTTTGCTCTGTATAGCTTTATCAGGGGCCTGACTTGTTGTTTATAATATTTGCTCTGTATAGCTCTATCAGGGGGCGGCAATGTTGTTTAGAATCTTAGTACTGTATAGCTTTCTCAGGGGGGTGACCATGTTGTTTAGAATCTTTGCTCTGTATAGCTCTATCAGGGGGCGGACATGTTGTTTAGAATCTTTGCTCTGTGTAGCTCTATCAGGGGGTGGACATGTTGTTTATAATCTTTGCTCTGTATAGTTCTATCAGGGGCGGACATGTTGTTTATAATATTAGCTCTGTATAGCTCTATCAGGGGCGGACATGTTGTTTATAATATTTGCTCTGTATAGCTCTATCAGGGGGCGGACATGTTGTTTATAATATTTGCTCTGTATAGCTCTATCGGGGGACAGACATGTTGTTTAGAATCTTTGCTCTGTATAGCTCTATCAGGGGCAGACATGTTGGTTAGAATCTTTGCTCTGTATAGCTCTATCAGGGGGTGGACATGTTATTTAGAATCTTTGCTCTGTATAGCTCTATTAGGGGGCGGCTATGTTGTTTAGAATCTTAGTACTGTATAGCTTTATCAGGGGGGTGAACATGTTGTTTAGAATCTTTGCTCTGTATAGCTCTATCAGGGGGTGGACATGTTGTTTAGAATCTTTGCTCTGTGTAGCTCTATCAGGGGGCGGGCATGTTGTTTATAATCTTTGCTCTGTATAGCTCTATCAGGGGGTGGATATGTTGTTTATAATCTTTGCTCTGTATAGTTCTATCAGGGGCGGACATGTTGTTTATAATATTTGCTCTGTATAGCTCTATCAGGGGCGGACATGTTGTTTATAATATTTGCTCTGTATAGCTCTATCAGGGGACGGACATGTTGTTTAGAATCTTTGCTCTGTATAGCTCTATCAGGGGACGGACATGTTGTTTAGAATCTTTGCTCTGTATAGTTCTATCAGGGGCGGACATGTTGTTTATAATATTAGCTCTGTATAGCTCTATCAGGGGCGGACATGTTGTTTATAATATTTGCTCTGTATAGCTCTATCAGGGGCGGACATGTTGTTTAGAATCTTAGTACTGTATAGCTTTATCAGGGGGGTGAACATGTTGTTTAGAATCTTTGCTCTGTATAGCTCTATCAGGGGGCGGACATGTTGTTTAGAATCTTTGCTCTGTGTAGCTCTATCAGGGGGTGGACATGTTGTTTATAATCTTTGCTCTGTATAGTTCTATCAGGGGCGGACATGTTGTTTATAATATTAGCTCTGTATAGCTCTATCAGGGGCGGACATGTTGTTTATAATATTTGCTCTGTATAGCTCTATCAGGGGGCGGACATGTTGTTTATAATATTTGCTCTGTATAGCTCTATCAGGGGACAGACATGTTGTTTAGAATCTTTGCTCTGTATAGCTCTATCAGGGGCAGACATGTTGGTTAGAATCTTTGCTCTGTGTAGCTCTATCAGGGGGTGGACATGTTATTTAGAATCTTTGCTCTGTATAGCTCTATCAGGGGCAGACATGTTGGTTAGAATCTTTGCTCTGTATAGCTCTATCAGGGGGTGGACATGTTATTTAGAATCTTTGCTCTGTATAGCTCTATTAGGGGGCGGCTATGTTGTTTAGAATCTTAGTACTGTATAGCTTTATCAGGGGGGTGAACATGTTGTTTAGAATCTTTGCTCTGTATAGCTCTATCAGGGGGTGGACATGTTGTTTAGAATCTTTGCTCTGTGTAGCTCTATCAGGGGGCGGCTATGTTGTTTATAATCTTTGCTCTGTATAGCTCTATCAGGGGGTGGATATGTTGTTTATAATCTTTGCTCTGTATAGTTCTATCAGGGGCGGACATGTTGTTTATAATATTTGCTCTGTATAGCTCTATCAGGGGACGGACATGTGGTTTAGAATCTTTGCTCTGTATAGCTCTATCAGGGGACGGACATGTTGTTTAGAATCTTTGCTCTGTATAACTCTGTCAGGGGACGGACATGTTGTTTAGAATCTTTGCTCTGTATAGCTCCATCAGGGGAAGGACATGTTGTTTAGAATCTTTGCTCTGTATAGCTCTATCAGGGGGCGGACATTTTGTTTATAATATTTGCTCTGTATAGCTCTATCAGGGGACGGACATGTTGTTTAGAATCTTTGCTCTGTCTAGCTCTGTTGACAGATAAAGTACAGCGAATGATAGAAAGACAAGATAAATAGATAGAAAGATAGATATTGCTACACACAAGGCATTTGGAAGTGAAAAGTGGTGCAGCATAAATCAGGTTAGAGAGGGGGGATAGAAGCAAGAACTGACCCATCTGAAATCTATATATATATAGAACAGAAATATTAAGATTTTTATTAAAAAAAAGTTCAAAAAGGAAAACAGAGGGGTTAGTTTAATTTAGCTGCGGAAGAGTGAGGGGTGATGCATGAAAATATTGTTTTACATAAATTGCAGTAGATAGTACCTGGGATGACCTTCCACAGGAAACTGGTAGAAGCAAATTACATTAATAAAATGTAAATAAAAGGGGATAAAAAAAGTTATGTTTAATTGAAAGATTTCATCAAGTATAGACATCTTACACAGAAATACTTTAATGACCGAATACAAAGGTGCATTTTTGATCCTTCTTTGCTCCATGTGGCTCTATCAGGGGGCAGCCATGTTGGGTCAGATCTTCCTTCATCTTCCTGACAGAAGATTCCAAAACATGGCAGCTCCTGATTAGAATTGTAAGGAGCAAAGATGTCTCAATAAGGTGCTTTATTTGTATTCTTTCCTTACAATATTTGTATTTAAAAAAGTCTACACTTGATACAATCTTACAATTAAACATACGGTAGTTTCATTCTTTGGGTATCCAAAAAATAGCTCTACCCCTCCTTGTACAAACAGCTCACAGCACAGTCCTGTTATTCAGCAGGGTGTACACTCTGACCATGTCACGTGGTCCCTTCTCTCTCTCTAACTGGATTTAGGGTGATAATCTCTTCATGCTGCCTCTGGTTGCTATGGTAACGGGGGGATACAGGCTGCGGAGCAGATGTGCAGCAGACAGCTGGTGATAGGAGTAAAACAAGGATGGGGAGGGGGGGGTAATGCAATAAATTTAAACAATCTCTGCTGTGGATTTACTTGAAACTGGCTGCTCAAGTAGACCACTGCATGTTGCTTAATCCACCAGGCGTCCAGAGGGGTTAAATGAGGGGCAACGTGGATGGGTGAGATGGTCCTGAAGACTCTAGGGCAGGTAATGGCAATATGGTGTGGTTAGAATGGCATTAACAGACTTGGGAAAGGCTTGGATCTAGTCAAACCACACTACAATGCGGATACCGTGGGACCAGGGTACAGAGTAAGTGGCCACTTGGTGGATTATGCCGTACCCCAGGCTGCTGCTAGCCTGCGACATGGAGCTAGGAAATTTTAACAGAGAAAAACTCGTGATTATCCACCCGCATCCACTGGATTTTTTTTAGGGAGGGACAAGATAGTCTTCTTTTCCCTCTACTACCCGAACACTTCCTTACCACCTCCATGTTGCCTATGTCGACATGGGGGAAAGGTTGGCTTGTGGGGGGGATATGTCACTTAGCCATTACTGTCACAGTCATATATCTTTCCTACTAATGAGTAAGAGTCCCTCTGATGCTCGGCTGCCATGGACCCATTGCCCCCCTCTCCTTCAGACACACTTGGGGTTTTCCACTGATAAGTCAACCACTCAGAGATATGTTGATGACAATACACAGGTATATCGATGATCTCCCAATGCCATGCCCACTATGGTCCCATCCTGATGTTCTACAGATCATTGGTAAGTGGCCTAATACCTACCCAAATAACCCTGGCTTTAAAACAGAAGAACCGTGGTTCCTACTTCATAACCATTAGCTCGTGAAATAAAATTATTCACTATCTGCCGGTACCATAAACCTATGCGGTATCGCCTCATTCAACTTAAATGATGACCTTGGAGAAGAGCAACCAAGGTCACCAGAGACCAAATTATGCCCCCTGCACAGACCCACCTCCCACAAAATGTTGAGAGATCAACTCATTACCTAACACGAAATTAGAGGAATCAGGCACAGGTTTCTTGACAAGTTTATAACATAGAGACTCAAATGGAGGAGATTCACTATGAGATAATCAAGGTCCGACCTTGGACCTTGACTCTAAGTGCAATTTATGGAGCAATCTCTGGTACTTTACCACTGCCTGGAGGTTTTAATATAATCAGTATGGAAACCATGCCACCCATGAATGGGATGACATAGTGAAGAAGAAGAAGAAGCTTTGGGTTATGGAGCTCTCTGACCTGCCTTGTACCCCAGGAAGCGAGCGATCTTGTGCTGGCAGTGCTCCTGCTCCTCGTATGTCAACAATTGGAAGATGAACTGCCAGATGATCTGCTTGGCCGGAGTGTCCAGGATTGGATATATATCCACTATCAACGTGTCGATGGTCCTGGAAAGGGACACAATTCATTACTGTGTCTATCAGACGTCCGAGAACGAAGGGTGACACTGACCTTAGAGTGATGGCTACCCTTACCAATGCATGATGGGATATGGAGCTCTCATACATCTGCATTGTTAAGGCTAGCTATCACTGTCTTAGATAATGTCAGATAACTTTGCCATACCCACTAAGCTGACCGCTTGCTTGTAAGAATTTTCCACCTGGGACATGGACAGAGTAGGGATTGTGTGAATACCAAAAAGGATAAATATGCCTATAGTGCCCCATACGACATCCTATAGACCCATAAGCAATATTCCCTCCAGCGGCTACATGCCATATGGTACCTGTGCTGGAAGAAGCTCTCCAGTCCCTTGCACACTGTGTATCGCTCTGTGGGTGTCAGCAGGTGTTCAAGCTGTTGGCTGAAGGTTCGACCTTGGAGACGGATGTTGGAGGGCAGTATTTCTGCTACCCACTGGAGGGAGGTCAGGGTGGAGGTTGGAATGGGCGAGTCTGAATCGGCGTCTGAGGAATTGGAGAGACATTTAAGCCACTGCTATCTTCCTGGAGGTGCAACCTCCCAGATCATCCTTCTGTCATCATGCAAGTGGCAGAATACAATGAGGGAGAACCAAATTGAATGCAACTAATCCTAACACTAGATTTTTAAGTGAAATGTAGGAAATGTATTTTTAAAATCTTGCAAGAATTAAAAATGGATTAAATCCTAAATATATAGATTGCCTATGAATTGTCAGCATCTTCTTCTACTACAGTGCCTACATCTTGTGGAACTTCTCCGAGGCTCTGGTTCTCCCTCTCATCTCATGGTCTGCTCTCTCCCTCCTACATCACTGTCACTCTTCCAAACTATGCATTCACATATTCATTTTCATTCACAAATACATTCCTCTCTACCATCTTAGATGATCGGCACGCAGACACCCCACTAGGAGCGACCAACAGTCGCCAATCGTGACTTCCCAAAATGATGTCTCTATAGTGTGTTTTTTTTTTTACAAAGATTGTGGGATATCTCTGGAACGGTGCTTTACAGTGGAAACACAGGGAGAAACACAGGGAGAAACACAGGGAGAAACACAGGGAGAAAAGGCCATCCAAACACAGGGAGAAACACAGGGAGAAAAGGCCATCCAAACACAGGGAGAAACACACAAGAAAAGGCCATCCAAACACAGGGAGAAACACAGGGAGAAAAGGCCATCCAAACACAGGGAGAAACACACGAGAAAAGGCCATCCAAACACAGGGAGAAACACAGGGAGAAAAGGCCATCCAAACACAGGGAGAAACACACGAGAAAAGGCCATCCAAACACAGGGAGAAACACAGGGAGAAAAGGCCATCCAAACACAGGGAGAAACACAGGGAGAAACACAGGGAGAAACACAGGGAGAAAAGGCCATCCAAACACAGGGAGAAATACGGGGAGAAAAGGCCATCCAAACACAGGGAGAAACACAGGGAGAAAAGGCCATCCAAACACAGGGAGAAATACAGGGAGAAAAGGCCATCCAAACACAGGGAGAAACACACGAGAAAAGGCCATCCAAACACCGGGAGAAACACAGGGAGAAAAGGCCATCCAAACACAGGGAGAAATACAGGGAGAAAAGGCCATCCAAACACAGGGAGAAACACAGGGAGAAAAGGCCATCAAAACACAGGGAGAAATACAGGGAGAAAAGGCCATCCAAACACAGGGAGAAACACAGGGAGAAAAAGCCATCCAAACACAGGGAGAAACACAGGGAGAAAAGGCCATCCAAACACAGGGAGAAACACAGGGAGAAAAGGCCATCCAAACACAGGGAGAAACACATGGAGAAAAAGCCATCCAAACACAGGGAGAAACACAGGGAGAAAAGGCCATCCAAACACAGGGAGAAACACAGGGAGAAAAAGCCATCCAAACACAGGGAGAAACACAGGGAGAAAAGGCCATCCAAACACAGGGAGAAACACAGGGAGAAAAGGCCATCCAAACACAGGGAGAATCACACGAGAAAAGGCCATCCAAACACAGGGAGAAACACAGGGAGAAAAAGCCATCCAAACACAGGGAGAAACACAGGGAGAAAAAGCCATCCAAACACAGGGAGAAACACATGAGAAAAGGCCATCCAAACACAGGGAGAAACACAGGGAGAAAAGGCCATCCAAACACAGGGAGAAACACAGGGAGAAAAGGCCATCCAAACACAGGGAGAAACACAGGGAGAAAAGGCCATCCAAACACAGGGAGAAACACAGGGAGAAAAAGCCATCCAAACACAGGGAGAAACACAGGGAGAAAAGGCCATCCAAACACAGGGAGAAACACAGGGAGAAAAGGCCATCCAAACACAGGGAGAATCACACGAGAAAAGGCCATCCAAACACAGGGAGAAACACAGGGAGAAAAAGCCATCCAAACACAGGGAGAAACACAGGGAGAAAAAGCCATCCAAACACAGGGAGAAATACGGGGAGAAAAGGCCATCCAAACACAGGGAGAAACACAGGGAGAAAAGGCCATCCAAACACAGGGAGAAATACAGGGAGAAAAGGCCATCCAAACACAGGGAGAAACACACGAGAAAAGGCCATCCAAACACCGGGAGAAACACAGGGAGAAAAGGCCATCCAAACACAGGGAGAAATACAGGGAGAAAAGGCCATCCAAACACAGGGAGAAACACAGGGAGAAAAGGCCATCAAAACACAGGGAGAAATACAGGGAGAAAAGGCCATCCAAACACAGGGAGAAACACAGGGAGAAAAAGCCATCCAAACACAGGGAGAAACACAGGGAGAAAAGGCCATCCAAAAACAGGGAGAAACACATGAGAAAAGGCCATCCAAACACAGGGAGAAACACAGGGAGAAAAGGCCATCCAAACACAGGGAGAAACACAGGGAGAAAAAGCCATCCAAACACAGGGAGAAACACAGGGAGAAAAGGCCATCCAAACACAGGGAGAAACACATGGAGAAAAAGCCATCCAAACACAGGGAGAAACACAGGGAGAAAAGGCCATCCAAACACAGGGAGAAACACAGGGAGAAAAAGCCATCCAAACACAGGGAGAAACACAGGGAGAAAAGGCCATCCAAACACAGGGAGAAACACAGGGAGAAAAGGCCATCCAAACACAGGGAGAATCACACGAGAAAAGGCCATCCAAACACAGGGAGAAACACAGGGAGAAAAAGCCATCCAAACACAGGGAGAAACACAGGGAGAAAAAGCCATCCAAACACAGGGAGAAACACATGAGAAAAGGCCATCCAAACACAGGGAGAAACACAGGGAGAAAAGGCCATCCAAACACAGGGAGAAACACAGGGAGAAAAGGCCATCCAAACACAAGGAGAAATACAGGGAGAAAAGGCCATAAACACAGGGAGAAAAAGTCATCCAAACACAGGGAGAAACAAGGAGAAAAAGGCCATCCAAACACAGGGAGAAACACACGAGAAAAGGCCATTCAAACACAGGGAGAAACACAGTTGGAGAAATGGCCATCCAAACACAGGAAGAAAAGGCCATCCAAACACAGGGAGAAACACAGAGAGAAAAAGCCATCCAAACACAGGGGGAAACACAGGGAGAAAAGGCCATCCAAACACAGGGAGAAACACATGAGAAAAGGCCATCCAAACACAGGGAGAAACACAGGGAGAAAAGGCCATCCAAACACAGGGGGAAACACAGGGAGAAAAGGCCATCCAAACACAGGGAGAAACACATGAGAAAAGGCCATCCAAACACAGGGAGAAACACAGGGAGAAAAGGCCATCCAAACACAGGGGGAAACACAGGGAGAAAAGGCCATCCAAACACAGGGAGAAACACATGAGAAAAGGCCATCCAAACACAGGGAGAAACACAGGGAGAAAAGGCCATCCAAACACAGGGGGAAACACAGGGAGAAAAGGCCATCCAAACACAGGGAGAAACACATGAGAAAAGGCCATCCAAACACAGGGAGAAACACAGGGAGAAAAGGCCATCCAAACACAGGGAGAAACACAGGGAGATAAGGCCCTTTCCTAAATGTAAAAAAGAAGATAAATTTTTGGGATCTTTAAATCAAATGATGTCAAATGCTTAACTGAAAATATTAGGTGACATCACAACATTAGCAACTTAAGGAATGGATGGATAGCCTGCCTATTCTATGTACATTTTTAATCAGTATAGTATTTTTTTTTTTTTATTGAATATTCAATATCAATTAATTATTACAGTCCAAATTATTCTGCACCCGCAGAAAAAACCCTTGGATTATAAGGCTGGGAAATAAAAAAATTAGACTGTGGCTTCATCTAAACCCAAGTCCCATCGGACCTCGGAACATGCAAGAACTAATTAGCCCATCTCGTCTGGCCATTTCCTGTTCAGAAACCTCTCCTTTTAGATCTAATTAGCATAGCCGTCTCGCTAGACTCGTTACAGGTAATGCACATGCTTTTACTGGTTTAATAAAACCCCAGAGCCTATAGATCAGGTTTAACACGATATGGATCTATCTCCCAAGAAGAGTTCTCTTACCCACACAGTACGTTACGTTCCCTTCCTCTACGACTAGGGTGGGCATGGCCCCGCTGCCTTGCAGCATGCAGACCACCTTCTCATGGCAGCAGTTTCTGCAGATAGAACAGAGAAGGCAGAAAATTTTAATTGCGGACAGACAGCAGAGAGCCGGAGGACTTTCCAACATTGCTCTATGGTCGGAAGTGGCTTTATTCATTCTTTTTCTTTTTTATAGACCTTTCTCCCTCACCTCATGTCCAGACCATTGAGAAACAATATCCTGTCCCCGGCTTGGAGTCCAGCCACCTCCGCAGGGCTTCCTGGAAAAAGACCAATCGGATAGCTAAACACATAAACACATGGAACCAAAACCAGTAGTTCAACCATACATCCCTCTTCCCCAAGCAGATGCTTGATAGAGCACTGTCGCTCTTGGGGGGGTGGGGGGGGGGGAATCCAAGACCCTGATTAATCTACATGGATACACATAACAAAATATTGAAACCACAAATTCTCACTGCAAGGTCAGATTTAAAGCTCAGGAGCCCCCCCCCCCCCCCCCCCTAACCCGGCTTAAAGTAGCCACAATTAGTGGACCTTGTGATGGCCAATTTTAAGATGTTTTACAGAACCTCCACAGACCTTGCCACAGATACTGGTGAACTTCTACTGACACATTGAACTGGAGTCAATCCATCAGACAGTTCACATTGACTATCCATGCAAGTCCTGGGCAAGAAGACTTTAAAACCCATTACAAAAAAAAAAAAATGGTGGACATCGACCTTAATTAAATGATGCTCAATGAAAGTGATTGGAGTCATCTCCGAGCCACAACCCATTTATATCCAGCTGACGCCTGAAAAACAAGTAGCACATTTGTCTATAAACATGGTGGTGCTTTAATGATCTCAAAATACTTTACCTGGAAGGACAGATTCGATCCATACTGGTGCATTGCCTCGTAAGGTGAAGCCAAAACTGCTGCTCCCTTTACAAACCCGCACGGTCCTGCACGGGGGGACGACAAGAGGCTGTTACTGACGGTTGGGCAATAAGAGGGCAAGCGGGCCTGGAATTAGGGCGGGGATCTAATAAAATGGCATTTGCAAATGGAGATAAGTTCATGGAGATCCATATGGAAAGGTGATGGGACTTCCTAGTTCAAGAAGCCTCAGAACCAGAGCACTAGACATAAAAACCATGTGTTCTGAGCCAATCGGAATACAGCTTGAATTTAAATCATGGTCTCCGACCAGAACATTCTTTTTTGTCAATGAACTAATGGCAGCCTCCTGCCTGCTATAAAACAAGGCCATACACAGGAATGTTCAAAGATCTTTATATTTACAATACAATATTTAAATGTCTCTAAGTGCCCCTCTCTAATAGAACTTTTACTTAGGCTTAAATAGTATAGGCTCTTTAATTGGAAATAAATGATGTGATGGAAGGTGTGGAGAAAACAAGAGTTTTCAGTAGTCACCTGTGAGGTTTCCCTGTGCCAACACTTCCGGCGATCAAAGAACTACTCTTCTTCAGTCCCCTGCCCAGTTCCTCTTGGCAGTGTGGCATGGGAGCGGCTCGGGTAGACACCAGCAGCCTTTCGTGGTGATCCTCGCTACGGCTTCTTCGCAAGCGATGGCTGCGCTCGCTCCGCGATCGGCAGATCTTGCTGATAAGACTCTGGGATACCACATGGTCGAACCGTTGCCTGTGCTTCTTTGGAATGAAGATCCTGCACCAGATTTAATCAAACGAGAACAGATAAAAGGGAACCGTTTTTTTTGGTTTGGCATGTTGGTTCCACAAGGTCCCATTACAACACAACCCATTGCTCATCACTTAACAAAATTCCCCAAAACATTTACCACTTCCTTTCCAGTAGCCCGATCAGTTAACACATCATGTCGCTCCCCCAACAACCCCCTACTTCATTTAAGATCCTTCAGTCATCTGACACTTTACCCTGCAACCCGAAAAGTATATTTATTACTATAATTAAAATAATTGAGCAAGCCAACCACCAAACTCAACAGTTATTCAATTTATTACCACCACGTCCATGAAGCAACTCAAGGAATACTTTGTGATAACCCATCATTTCAATAAAACCCCCCACAAAACAACACACATTAGGCCCAATTCTATGACAATACATCACCAATTACTGGTTATTTATTGCAGTCTATGGGATTCAATGACATGAGATAAGTTAACTCAGGCCATTGAATTTGCCCCATTATAGAACATTAGAACATACAAGGGTTCTATCTCTTCTTCCCAACATACAATTGTTCTAGATCTTGTACAAGGGTTCCAGCTCCTATACATAACATACACGAGCTCTAGCTTTTTTTCTACCCAACACACAAGGGTTCTATAACTTCAACCCAGCATACAAGGGTTCTATCTCTTCTTTCCATCATACAAATGTTCTAGATCTTCTACTAAATGCACAAGGGTTCTAGCTCCTATACATAACATACAAGAGTTCTATCTTTTCTGCCCAAAATACAAGGGTTCAAGCACTGCAACCCAGCATGCAAGGGTTCAAGCACTGCAACCCAGCATACAAGGGTTCTAGCACTGCAACCCAGCATACAAGGGTTCTAGTACTTCAACCCAGCATGAAAGGGTTCTAGCACTGCAACCCAGCATGAAAGGGTTCTAGCACTTCAACCCAGCATGCAAGGGTTCTAGTACTTCAACCCAGCATGAAAGGGTTCTAGCATTTCAACCCAACATGCATGGGTTCTAGCACTTCAACCCAGCATGCAAGGGTTTTAGCACTTGAAATCAGCATGTAAGGGTTCTAGCACTTCAACCCAGCATGCAAGGGTTCTAGCACTTCAACCCAGCATGCAAGGGTTCTAGCACTTCAACCCAGCATGCAGGGGTTCTAGGACTTCAACCTAGCATGCAAGGGTTCTAGCACTTCAACCCAGCATGTAAGGGTTCTAGCACTTCAACCCAACACAAAAGGGTTCTAACACTTCTACATCACCTAAAAGGAATATAGCACTTCAACATAAGGCACAAAGAGTCTGGATCTTCTTTCATTTTGTCATTGATTCCACTAGTAGAGAGAAGTGGGGATAATAATTTCTAATACAACCCACACCCTTTAAATGCCTCTCCACCCAGCTGGCAATCAGCCACTGAACAGCTCTGATCCCTCAGCTTGCTTACTCTGATCACAATTGTTCTACACCTTCTCCTTTCCTCCTTTTTGACCCTCTCCTTTCCCATCTTCTAATGTCTCCCTCCCTTTTGTCAGAGAGATATCCTCTGAAGATTTTGCAGCATAAGATCCATCCTATAATTATCCCAGCAGTGAGATAAAAGCCAAACCCCTGTGCATCCTCCCAGCCTCACTCCAGCAGAGAACACATCTCCAGCTGCTTTGGATGTGCCACTTTGCTATTTTCACATCAAAGGGATATAACTTGTCTACCTCGGATACTGTATGGTTCATGCAAAGTACAAAGCTGTCAGCGGGCTGTGATCCAGCTCAGAAATGCTGTAAGCTTAACACAACCTCACATCCCGTTACAAAATAACACAGAGAACTGTCAGTTTTTACTCTCCCACAATCTCTTGTGTTAATCTCTACACTACGACAGCTCCCCTCAAAGAAGCCGTCAGGTCTCCTTGGTTTCCAAGTATACTATAAAAATAGGGAGAATAGAAAGTCCTTTTAAAGGAATAGTCTATTGGTTTTCATACGTTACATATGATATGTTGTTTTATAGTGCTGTGGTTATTTAGTACTTTTTTTTTTTGTCTGGGAGCAGATAGGAAGTTGGCTTCCAAGAGTTTGGGATGTCTGGAAGTAGACCAGAGGAGCCCCGTATTCTTTCATAAACCACCTTCCTGGTACTGTCAGCACAAAACAAAAACAGGTTATAAAATAACACCACCACACTACAAAACAACACGTTTAAACAAGAAAAGGTTGGTAAATAAAACGCATTTAACAGTCTATCATTGTAAAATAAGTCAAAACGTGGACTATATCCGTAAGCAGGGAATCTTGCAAAAATTCTGTGTATAGTGATTTTAGTGAAGCTTTAAACTACTTGAGGGTCCGCTCAATAAAGGGAGAATTGAAGGCAATTGAGACAGGAATTTCCAACTTGAGCCCCCCCCCCCAACCCCCCCGCTCATCCTCCTGGTGCTCAAAGTGTTAACTACCTTCTTTACTCATCATGTATTATTATTAGCCCATTTACTAACCTTCTCTTAAATGATTTATTGCTTTGGATGCTTACAGAATGCATTTAACAGTCTAAAACTGTAATATCCCATTAACAGAGAGTAGGAATGTGCAGAATAATCAGCTAGACTTGATTTCACTGGCTGGGGGGGGCGGTGGATAGCTAAAGACCACTATATGAACTGGACACATGTGCCTGTTAATTATCTACCATATCAATTACCTGTGTTGCATGAACTCTATGGAAAAACCAAATACCTGGCTCCTAAAAAATGAACACATTAGTCTGTCTGGTTTATAAAATCTACAGGAATTTGTCAAGCCCCTGCATCAAGACGTATTATCAAGGGGAAAAAAATGATCAATCATCGGCATATTGAGAAAGGATCACAAATATCTTTGCAGTGAAAACGTTTAGCTATTCCAGTCATTTAATTCTTTCTTCCTTAGCTTATACCATGCAAAAGCACAGGATATGGCCAAACTTACCTGAAATGTCTGGCGAAGCCATGGTGTTTACCCATCGTATGTTTTTAGGACTGCAAACTCCCAATTCCTCCTTTTCGGGGTAGATAAGGTGTGGGCTAGAGTTAGTGGTCGCCTGGTCGGCACGACCAAGTTATTTTAGACTAGTCAGACCTCCTCGTCACCCATTCTCTATTGGTCTACACAGGCTGTGTCTCTGCTGCTGTCCATAGTGCTGAAATATCAGTTTGATCTTCTACACAAGTAGATGCTATATCTTATCTCTTCCACATTCTCGGGCGCCCTCCGCCCCTCTTCTTCTCTCTCTACAAAGACCCATGGGAGGGAGCTGGTAATGAGCTGGCTGCGGATTCTCAATCAGAGAAAGAATGCCCACAGGATCTGAGATTTCTCATATCGGTAAGAAGGTGGGAAGTATAGAGAGGGAGTTAACAGAGAGGGTGAAAAAAAACAAAAACGTCTTTTTGTTTCATTAACCCATCTCCTGTTCTTCAGTCTATCTCTGCCCATCCACATAAACCTTCACCATCCCACCATCAATAGCACACATAAAAAAACAACACCTTACCTAACCTATTTCAATTGCTCAACCCCAAGATTCTAGAGAGAGAAGGTCAAGTAGGACTGTTCAGTGAAGATATATTAAGGTCTCTAGTCAAATGAACTGGATCCGTAGGTCACAAAACATATATGCAACCGATTTGGATTTTCCCACATCACAGGAACAAATATTGTGTATGAATATCAATTTTGGAGTCAGCATTCAAGAGCAAAGTAGATCAGTCGCCATAGGAACCTATAGAAAATTCCGACATCATTTTTAAATTAGAATTTAGAACTTTTTAGACCCAGATTGGCTCTTTCCCTACGATAACTAGGCGATTCGACTTTTGAGGTCATTGGCCAACCTTTTTTGTTCCGTTGGGACCAATTTCTCTATTCTGTGTTGTCTGCAGTAGACAAAAATTTTTTTTTTAAATAATCCTAAAATAAAAAGTTAAAATGAGCCTAAATCAGCAGGGGTTCTCTTTTTTTTTTTTTTTTTACCTCTGCTTATCTCTTCCACACTTTCCTTTTTCTAAAATCAGGCCAAGGACAACCAGGTCACAGTCCTAGAAGCGTAGATCTGGACAAAAAGTTGGCATAATTTGCCAATGCAGGGGATTCCTAGGACTTGTTCGCCCCCCCCCCCCCCCCGACGCAGATAACGTACAGTTACTGGAGTTTTTAGGAGGTCCAGGACAGATAATTCGATGTCAACCTCTCCTCTGTTAAACAACGGTCAGTTCTTTTAAAAGCCCCTTGAGAATAACCTTGGACCGATATGGAAGACAGATTTGTTGACTTGGCCAAGGGGAGGAAAAGGGGGGTGGGGGGGGGGGGCAGGGAAAACGGAAAACTGTAAAAGGCAACTTGTTACCCAAAATAACAAGCTCTCCTGTCTGACCTCGATTCTGCTTCTAACTCCGCTACTCTGGGGAGATTATACCAAGACTAAAAGCAAACCTGGACAGTGGCCCAGATCTGAGATAGAAGGAGATGCAATCAGGTGGAGCATCTCTAGCGCTCCATTAGCTCAGCAGGAAGTATTCCGAATTTAAAGCCCCACACAACATTATTTAACCTTCCCCAAACATACACGATAAACAATAATGCCCAAAGGGTTCAAGCCAGATTCATTCAGTCCAGGTAACCCTTCTCACGACGGTCTCAAAATACACTTATTAGTAGAGTCTGGTACATAACCCCATTGATGTAAGTCACCAAGACATATCCTCGGAGGCAGGTCACCTCCATTTAAAGTTCGTTTGCAAAGTGTGATGAAACGGTTTGTGTTTGGGAAAGATCGATAATATATTGGAGCAAGATTTTCCTTTTAGTTTTTTTTTTGGGGGGGGGGGAGGTTATAGTCGTCTTATTAGGTCAACTTAGCCGCCCGTCAGATTTGACGTTTTTAAAGTTAATTTAAAAAATGAAAAATAACCTTTTTTTTTTTTTACTCTTTTTGGTATTTGGAGATCCGAAAGAGAGCAAACGCAAGATCTTTTTTAAAAAAACTTATCAAATTTTGTATCAAAAAAAGGGATTCAACCTATCACCAAAATAGCTGAAAGATTCCTTACATCACAGGGTTCTAAAGTTGTTATTCTTCGGACCCCACTTATCAACCTAGTCTGTCAAGGTAGAGAATTCCCTAGCTTTCCTGCACTCACTGTACACAACGGAACTGCTATTATTCTGGCCTGAAAGAACAACTACATCTCTTTTTATTAACCCTTGCTCCCTTAAAGGAAGTTTTTTTACAGGAAGCAAGGGTTCAAAAAATAGTGTCCCCTTCTCCTAAGTTAACCAGACGTATCTCTTTGGAGATACATACGGATTTACTCTTGGCTCTGACTCATAGCTGAGGCAGAGCCAGTTAGGAGGCTGTCGAGCATCTGATCGGGGTCTGAATGTAGTTAAGGTCCCTTCTAGACATGTGCATTCGTTTTCGGACGAATGCTTTTTCGTCCGAAAATAGCATTTTCGTCCATTCGTCCGCAAAACGAATAACGAAAATGCTAAACTAACGAAAGCCGAATGAACGAATGGTTAATAAATGAAAACCATTCGTCCATTCGTGCTATTGGCATTCTATAAACCGAAATAGAGTCGGTTTATAGAATACCAATAGCATTACATAAACATTCCATAAACCGACATAATGAACGACTTTCGGTTTATGGAATGTTTGTCAGTCCTTTAAATTATAGCAACAATTTATTGTATTCTAGAGAATATTGATAGGTTTCTAGCTTTTATATTTGAAAAATGAAACCTTGCCGTGCCCAATACACACCCTCCAGCTGACGTAAATCTCCCATAAGCCTCTGCACTCGTTTCAGACATAAAGGCAGTAAAAACCCATAACTTTCTTACCAATAATGAGAGCCACCCGTGGTATCTACACATTACACCTACAGCCGGGAGAGAGGTTCATGGGGATTGTAGTTTAGCTGCAGAGTAACCCTGACCTTGAGGTTATAAGAAGGTTACGTTGGTGTGATGATTACATAATAAAATGACAGCTCATTTGCCTACAATAAGCTTTTAATAGGCATAACTCCAGATGAATAATTATCCGGATTGGTGTTTGTGTATTTAGATTTTGTCCATTTTGACATTGTATTATTATATTGGGGGTCAGACACTCGCTTCCTTGCTGGGCTACTAATCCCATGACAAAATCAGAGACAGAAGAGAGAGAAGTGAGTAGGGGGGGTTTGGTGGTGGTTGAGGTGTGTGTGTGTGGGGGGGGGGGGGGGGGGGGGGAGACAGAGGTGTGTAATTGTAACATCCCCAGGGTTTGTACATAGGATAATACACAAGGTCAGACTTCTGAGGCTCCTCTGTGTTCGGTGTGAGCAGAGATCTGGCTAGAAAGACCTACAAATCGATCCTACCCGCCTACAATTACACTGAACACTGCATAGAAAAAAAAAAACACTTCTGATGTAGAGAGGAAGAAAAATCTATATTTTGCAGTCAAAACCTCCGAGATAATTACTGCTTGTTCCACGAAAGAAAGAATTCAAGGGAACTGAGAAGGGAAGTGCAAATCCAAGGCCAAAGCAGCAGCGTCAGTAAAATCCTCCCATGCAGCTGTACTTGAAACTCTGCTATTTTGCAATTGCCTTCTCATTTCCCTGTAATTATTTTTCTTTTTTTCATGAATAATGTCCATGATTTTTCAGATGGTATTTTTTTTTTTACATTTGTCTATGCCTTTAAACTTTAGCGAAGTCGGCTGTGCTGGCCCGTCCTGTGGTGGAACGAGTGGTGTTTATGTTCAATTTTCAGGGGGTGTTACTGTATTGTCTCGACGTCAGCACCTAAATTCACTGCCCTGTTGTGTGCAACCTCTTCGCAAGTGATCACTGATTACTTCCATTGCTCTCCCTAGAGGCAGTCAGCAACATTGCACCAAAAAAGAGGCTAAATTAACCCTTAGCTCTAGGGGTTAGGGTTGGTAGAAGGGTTAGAGTTGGTGTGAGGGTTAGTGCTTGAGTTAGATTTCTATTTGGGGTTAGGATTGGGGTCAAAAGGTCACTGTATGAGAAAAGGGTTGGAAAACAAAGAAAAAAAACACTACTTTCAGTTATTGCCCTATGACTTGGAAAAAAACAAAACAGAATCTATTTAGCAGTATTTTTTATTTGTGTCTGTAGATGTGTAAAAGATTTATCATCTAAAATTTAAAAATATAAATATTGTATTGCATATTTTATTATATTTTGTTATAGTAAAATTTAAAAGATATGATGAACATAATGGTATCTAAAGAAAGTTCTTTTTGTGCCAATAAAAACTATACAGTAAATGAGAAAGAAGAAAATCACAGCTAAACACAAACACTGCAGAAATGTTAAATGTTGTCATCAAGGGAAAGACACAGCCACTATGGTTGAAAAAAAAAGTATATTATGCTCTGTATCCTTTAGTTAATGTATCAGAGCTTGATACAATGGCCACCCCATTGTATCAAGCCATGCTGGGGTAAAGTACTAAAAGTGATGTAATCAGCAGGAACGTTCCATTGGTTTCTATGGTGAGTGGACCACTTTTAGAACCTTGCCACAGATAAGGATGAAGGATGGATACGTGTGTTTCACAGGTATCATTACTACATTTTCTCTGATGTGACCTGATTTATTTTAATGTGGTCTTGTTTACGCATGGGTGGTAGAAGAAGGTGGGGGGGGGGGGGGGGTAATACAGGGATTGTGTAGAAAGGGCTAACTGTGGAACGTGCTAAGATACTGTGTTACAGCATCAACTGAGAAACTATAGAAACAGCCTTGAAGTTACAAAAGTGAAATTAAAGCATCAGGCATCTTGAAACGATGTATTCAGCAAACTTGGCTTCTGAAAAAATTAAAAAAAATAAACTCGACTTATTCAGTTGTTACAGAATCAGCAAAACATTCTCTATTCCATCCCTGCCAAAATTTCTACCCCTGTGCTATACGCCTTGGATCTGGTATATCTGCATTTATATGGAGTATTGCTGACCCACGGCTGGACACATACCCTAAACCCACTCCTTGATGTACCCCAGGAGCCAGAGACTCTGCCAAATCCCCTGGTGGGCACTACTAATCTATGAGACACATGTGGCTCCTGAATTGGTCTGCCTCCCAAAACTATTTGTCACACCCAGTACCCACTCACTTAGGCTGGTCATTTCATCAGCTAAGTCAGTTCTGTGGGGGCAGTACCCCTCCTGCCCCAATTGGCCACACCCCTCGAATAAAGCTTAGATCCAATACCACAACAACAACAAAATCATACGTCTTTTTCTTTTTTTTAATGGCCCAGAAATTTGAGTTATTGATTCATTCTCACTGGCAGGACTGAAGAAGACACAGTACAGATAGATTTGGAAAGAAAGAGAGAGACAAGAAGGGGGGGGGAAGGGGGGGCAGAAATAGATGACACCGAGAGAGAGAGACAGACATGGATGGCATCGGAAGAGAGAGACAGACATGGATGGCACAGAGAGAGAGAGACAGACATGGATGGCATCGGAAGAGAGAGACAGACATGGATGGCATGAAGTGAGACAGAAATAGATGGCACGGAGAGAGAGAGAGAGAGAGACAGACATGGATGGCATGAAGTGAGACAGAAATAGATGGCACAGAGAGAGAGAGAGAGAGAGAGACAGACAGACATGGATGGCATTGAAAAAGAGAGAGCCATAACTGTTCCACATAGCTCAGTTATGATATACTGTAAGTGTATGTAATAAATGTAACATACACTCACTTTTCATATAAAACAATTAACAGTTCTCCTGTAGTTTTACACTGAATATAATTTCGACGGGGCTTCTAAATTCCGTGACATTCTAATAAGGAGGGGCTTGGGGAGATGGGCGGGGCTTCTAAATTCCATGACATTCCAATAAGGAGGGGCTTGGAGCGATAGGCAGGCCTGTTGCTGTAGCAACAGCAGTATCTCTATTACACTTCATTCGCAGTAATCTCTTTACCTTACATAATGCAGTACGCATTCTGTAATATTTTTGTCGGACACCATAGGTGGTACTGTCCCTTTAACAAAGAGGACAGGTCTGGGGGGGGGGATTCTACGGGGCCCTGTTCCAAACAGCTTTCTCCACAGCAGCTAACATGCCAAGTCGTGCCATCTTATCTCAGCCCCAAAATAACACTGTATCACATTCTGTTATTCCATAGGGCTGATTCATCAAGCCACTGGTTATTTCTGATGACTCAGTCCGATAAAGGGATAGAAAAAAAAAAAAATTAATAATAAAAAAATGTTTTAATATATATATATATAAGAGACACACATCAATATTGAATATGTGAAATATTCGGACAATCACTAAGGAAATTGGGGGGGGGGGGGGGGGGGGGCGGGGGGGAGGGGGGGCTAGGGTGGTAGGTGTAAAATCCCAATGGTGCTAAAGCTGCCAAAGATTTATGTGTCTCATCTTGTGGGCTGTGTGCAAGCTCAGGCACAAGGTGGTAATGAGAAGCTGCATTGCAATGACAACTTTAAGGCTTGTGTGAAAAAAAACAGGCAGATGGTTAGTATTCATTTCACAAACACCCCCCAAGCCCCCTCACCCCCGGGCTGCAGGGGTGAGGTCCAAGCATGGGGCAAACAGATCAGTCCTCCCACGCATGCCATTAAAGCACTGATCGGACTAACCGAGACATGATAGAGATAAGATAGGATCAGAAGTTACTGAACAGCTTAGTTTTTTTTTGCAAATATGGGAATAAATTATCTATACATGGTGTCAGCAGATAAGCAAGCAAATAAAGAATGTTTAAAATGTGTCTGTGGTGTCTCTTATTGATGTGTCTGTGGTGTCTCTTATTGATGTGTCTGTGGTGTCTCTTATTGATGTGTCTGTAGTGTCTCTTATTGATGTGTCTGTAGTGTCTCTTATTGAAGTGTCTGTGGTGTCTCTTATTGATGTGTCTGTGGTGTCTCTTATTGATGTGTCTGTAGTGTCTCTTATTGATGTGTCTGTAGTGTCTCTTATTGATGTGTCTGTGGTGTCTCTTATTGATGTATCTGTAGTGTCTCTTATTGATGTGTCTGTAGTGTCTCTTATTGATGTGTCTGTGGTGTCTCTTATTGATGTGTCTGTGGTGTCTCTTATTGATGTGTCTGTGGTGTCTCTTATTGAAGTGTCTGTGGTGTCTCTTATTGATGTATCTGTAGTGTCTCTTATTGATGTGTCTGTAGTGTCTCTTATTGATGTGTCTGTGGTGTCTCTTATTGATGTGTCTGTGGTGTCTCTTATTGATGTGTCTGTGGTGTCTCTTATTGATGTGTCTGTGGTGTCTCTTATTGAAGTGTCTGTGGTGTCTCTTATTGATGTGTCTGTGGTGTCTCTTATTGATGTGTCTGTGGTGTCTCTTATTGATGTGTCTGTAGTGTCTCTTATTGATGTGTCTGTGGTGTCTCTTATTGATGTGTCTGTAGTGTCTCTTATTGAAGTGTCTGTGGTGTCTCTTATTGATGTGTCTGTGGTGTCTCTTATTGATGTGTCTGTAGTGTCTCTTATTGATGTGTCTGTGGTGTCTCTTATTGATGTATCTGTAGTGTCTCTTATTGATGTGTCTGTAGTGTCTCTTATTGATGTGTCTGTAGTGTCTATTATTGATGTGTTTGTGGTGTCTCTTATTGATGTGTCTGTGGTGTCTCTTATTGATGTGTATCTGGTGTCTCTTATTGATGTGTCTGTAGTGTCTCTTATTGATGTGTCTGTGGTGTCTCTTATTGATGTATCTGTAGTGTCTCTTATTGATGTGTCTGTAGTGTCTCTTATTGATGTGTCTGTAGTGTCTCTTATTGATGTGTCTGTAGTGTCTATTATTGATGTGTTTGTGGTGTCTCTTATTGATGTGTCTGTGGTGTCTCTTATTGATGTGTATCTGGTGTCTCTTATTGATGTGTCTGTAGTGTCTCTTATTGATGTGTCTGTGGTGTCTCTTATTGATGTGTCTGTGGTGTCTCTTATTGATGTGTCTGTAGTGTTTCTTATTGATGTGTCTGTAGTGTCTCTTATTGATGTGTCTGTGGTGTCTCTTATTGATGTGTCTGTGGTGTCTCTTATTGATGTGTCTGTGGTGTCTCTTATTGATGTGTCTGTGGTGTCTCTTATTGATGTGTCTGTGGTGTCTCTTATTGATGTGTCTGTAGTGTCTCTTATTGATGTGTCTGTGGTGTCTCTTATTGATGTGTCTGTGGTGTCTCTTATTGATGTGTCTGTAGTGTCTCTTATTGAAGTGTCTGTGGTGTCTCTTATTGATGTGTCTGTGGTGTCTCTTATTGATGTGTCTGTAGTGTCTCTTATTGATGTGTCTGTAGTGTCTCTTATTGATGTGTCTGTGGTGTCTCTTATTGATGTATCTGTAGTGTCTCTTATTGATGTGTCTGTAGTGTCTCTTATTGATGTGTCTGTGGTGTCTCTTATTGATGTGTCTGTGGTGTCTCTTATTGATGTGTCTGTGGTGTCTCTTATTGAAGTGTCTGTGGTGTCTCTTATTGATGTGTCTGTGGTGTCTCTTATTGATGTGTCTGTGGTGTCTCTTATTGATGTGTCTGTAGTGTCTCTTATTGATGTGTCTGTGGTGTCTCTTATTGATGTGTCTGTAGTGTTTCTTATTGATGTGTCTGTAGTGTCTCTTATTGATGTGTCTGTGGTGTCTCTTATTGATGTGTCTGTGGTGTCTCTTATTGATGTGTCTGTGGTGTCTCTTATTGATGTGTCTGTAGTGTCTCTTATTGATGTGTCTGTGGTGTCTCTTATTGATGTGTCTGTGGTGTCTCTTATTGATGTGTCTGTGGTGTCTCTTATTGATGTGTCTGTAGTGTCTCTTATTGAAGTGTCTGTGGTGTCTCTTATTGATGTGTCTGTGGTGTCTCTTATTGATGTGTCTGTAGTGTCTCTTATTGATGTGTCTGTAGTGTCTCTTATTGATGTGTCTGTGGTGTCTCTTATTGATGTATCTGTAGTGTCTCTTATTGATGTGTCTGTAGTGTCTCTTATTGATGTGTCTGTGGTGTCTCTTATTGATGTGTCTGTGGTGTCTCTTATTGATGTGTCTGTGGTGTCTCTTATTGAAGTGTCTGTGGTGTCTCTTATTGATGTGTCTGTGGTGTCTCTTATTGATGTGTCTGTGGTGTCTCTTATTGATGTGTCTGTAGTGTCTCTTATTGATGTGTCTGTGGTGTCTCTTATTGATGTGTCTGTAGTGTCTCTTATTGAAGTGTCTGTGGTGTCTCTTATTGATGTGTCTGTGGTGTCTCTTATTGATGTGTCTGTAGTGTCTCTTATTGATGTGTCTGTGGTGTCTCTTATTGATGTATCTGTAGTGTCTCTTATTGATGTGTCTGTAGTGTCTCTTATTGATGTGTCTGTAGTGTCTATTATTGATGTGTTTGTGGTGTCTCTTATTGATGTGTCTGTGGTGTCTCTTATTGATGTGTCTGTGGTGTCTCTTATTGATGTGTATCTGGTGTCTCTTATTGATGTGTCTGTAGTGTCTCTTATTGATGTGTCTGTGGTGTCTCTTATTGATGTGTCTGTGGTGTCTCTTATTGATGTGTCTGTAGTGTTTCTTATTGATGTGTCTGTAGTGTCTCTTATTGATGTGTCTGTGGTGTCTCTTATTGATGTGTCTGTGGTGTCTCTTATTGATGTGTCTGTGGTGTCTTGTTGATGTGTCTGTAGTGTCTCTTATTGATGTGTCTGTGGTGTCTCTTATTGATGTGTCTGTGGTGTCTCTTATTGATGTGTCTGTAGTGTCTCTTATTGATGTGTCTGTGGTGTCTCTTATTGATGTGTCTGTGGTGTCTCTTATTGATGTGTCTGTAGTGTCTCTTATTGATGTGTTTGTGGTGTCTCTTATTGATGTGTCTGTAGTGTCTCTTATTGATGTGTCTGTGGTGTCTCTTATTGATGTGTCTGTGGTGTCTCTTATTGATGTGTCTGTAGCGTCTCTTATTGATGTGTCTGTGGTGTCTCTTATTCATGTGTCTGTGGTGTCTCTTATTCATGTGTCTGTAGTGTTTCTTATTGATGTGTCTGTGGTGTCTCTTATTGATGTGTCTGTAGTGTCTCTTATTGATGTGTCTGTGGTGTCTCTTATTGATGTGTCTGTGGTGTTTCTTATTGATGTGTCTGTAGTGTCTCTTATTGATGTGTCTGTGGTGTCTCTTATTGATGTGTCTGTAGTGTCTCTTATTGATGTGTCTGTGGTGTCTCTTATTGATGTGTCTGTGGTGTCTCTTATTGATGTGTCTGTAGTGTCTCTTATTGATGTGTCTGTAGTGTCTCTTATTGATGTGTCTGTAG
Source organism: Pelodytes ibericus (assembly GCA_036172795.1). Taxonomy (NCBI): domain Eukaryota; kingdom Metazoa; phylum Chordata; class Amphibia; order Anura; family Pelodytidae; genus Pelodytes; species Pelodytes ibericus. The sequence continues at coordinate 10,717,387 of CM069860.1, read as the reverse complement.
TGTCTCTTATTGATGTGTCTGTGGTGTCTCTTATTGATGTGTCTGTAGTGTCTCTTATTGATGTGTCTGTGGTGTCTCTTATTGATGTGTCTGTAGTGTCTCTTATTGATGTGTCTGTAGTGTCTCTTATTGATGTGTCTGTGGTGTTTCAAGTTTATGACATCACCTTGTGGCTTAATATGCAAATGATCTACTTTCAATTGTAAATGTGTAATTTGTATATCGGGCAGGGCCACCAGGAGGGGGGTCAATCCTTACTATTATAAGGGGCCCAGCTGTACTGGGGGGCATTCTTGGGGCTCCATTTAAAAAAAAAAAGAAGAAGCTTGCTGGTAGAGGCGCTGTCTGCGGAGTTTAAACGATCTCCTCTCACCTCTTTTTTCATGCTGCCTCTCACTCAATCCGTCTGAAGTCAAAGAGTCGGGGTCAGTGACCTACCTGCAGTCAGACTCACGTGGGGAGCACAAGGCTCTCTGAGAGGAGGTCTGTGCACCTGGGCAGACATCTAGCTGCCTGCCACTAGAAACAAGGGAGGATGAAATCTGGGGTAACTCCTTGGTGTGCAATCTGGGTGCTGGCTGGACTAACTCCTTGGTGTGCAATCTGGGTGCTAGCTGGGGTAACTCCTTGGTGTGTAATCTGGGTGCTGGCTGGACTAACTCCTTGGTGTGCAATCTGGGTGCTCGCTGGGGTAACTACTTGGTGTGCAATCTAGGTGCTCGCTGGGGTAATTACTTGGTGTGCAATCTGGGTACTGGCTGGGGTAACTCCTTGGTGTGCAATCTGGGTACTGGCTGGGGTAACTCCTTGGTGTGCAGTCTGGGTGCTGGCTGGGGTAACTCCTTGGTGTGCAATCTAAGTGTTCGCTGGGGTAAGTCTGGGTGTTAGATACACTTATACCTGTTAGCTCCCGATGCTCTGAATCATTACTGACATGGGAAGTGTGACTCTAACACAGAGATCGAATTCTGCCTGCGGCTCCCCAATGAAGCTAGAAATTTTTTAAAAGGGTGAGGGCGGATTGGCACCCCCGTTCACCTCGGCACCTGGTATGGTCCAATACCCTCCCACCCACCCCGGCTTAGTACACCACCGGCTAAGTCAAGTTTTGTGGGTACAGTCAAGTTCTATGGGTGCACTGGCAAGGGATTTGGGGGGCAATAATGAAAGGAGGGTACGAGAAATCGAGTCGGTGGGCCAGACCATTTGTTCTAATAGCAGCCCTGATATTGGGGTCAGGGTTATATTATAAACATCAGACTCCACAGATACATTTAAAAACACATTTTTCTTAATGTATCCATTTGCTTCATACAACGTACAGAGTATTTTAGTCTCTACCCTACATCTCGCTCTAAACACCGCTTCCCTTTAAGTGCATATTACGAGGGCCGCGGTTGGCAGAGAGGTCTGGTCACGCCATGCGTAGGGTTTGACGGGGTTTTACAGGCCTCTGTGCTGTATAACTCAGGTACAAAAGCCAAGTTAGAATTAGACAGATGGATTTGTACTAAAAGCAGCTGGTGGTAAATCCAGTCTCCGTGGGAGGCCATTAAGTTTCCAGGAAGACTGGGCCATTAGTATTCCATGGGCAGGAGGAAAGGGAATAAAATAACAGCACAGGTTTTGGCCAATAACTCTTCCACCTTCCTCGCTGTGTGAGCTGCCTCTGGCCTTTCACGTTAATGAGATGGATTCGGTCTGCTGGCAGTAGGAGAGCCATTAGCAGCACCATTTAGGCAACATGGTCCTGTATATACTATAAGTGAATATTTGATGGTTTGAGGGGGGGGTTTCCCCCCCCCTGGAGATAGAGACACAAAGCCCCAGCTCTCTACAGCAGCACATTACTGCAGGGCAAAGCTGCCTGGGAGTGAAAGAGTTAATGGGCTGTTCTCAAAGACACCCCCCCCCCCCCTTCCTCTCCATACTAAGGATGGACTACAACCCCCATTATACCCAGTCAGCCCTGGCCCTCTATCCCATTTCTAACAGGGTGCCCTAGCTGCTGCGGACTGCAACTCCCATTCAAATTGCTGCCCAGGCATGTACAAGAAAACTAGGGCTGCATAATAGCAACAATGCCATCAAAGTGTCAGCTCTGCAGGGCAGCAGGAATGTTTTTAGGTGTTCAGCATAGAATGGGAAGGCACACTGTTACAGAACAGATGATGGTTGAAGGTGATGGGATTTGCAATCACACAAACAGCTGAAAGGTGCACACAGCTGTCCTGCCACCTCTCATGGGGGGTCTATTCAATAATATCATAGTTGTCTTCCATTAAGACTTTTTACACTCATTTGTTAATTAATTAATAAGAATCTTAAAAACCCCACACAGATAAGATATTGGAATAAAACACCATGGAGAGAGGAGGGTACACTCCAATACAGTCATAACCTATTAAAGGGGCTTAGTGACCCCCAAGTCCACTGGAAAATGAAGACACAAGCTCAGATCAGTGATAGAAAGATTGATCTTTCAGCTGCTTTCACAGGGTTCTCAGGTACTCTCAGAAATTGTGACCCTCTCACATCAAGGCATTACCCTTAATTATGCTAAACATTGTATTTTGTTTTTTAATATGCTTCTTCAATTGCAAATTAATTTAAAGCAAAGAAAAAGCGGCCTTTTGTCAAACGGGGGTCCCTGAACCCGCAGAGCTTGCAATCTAGCTGGCTCGAATAAGGTTTGAATTGGGCTCGCTCTGGTTCTCTCACCTCTTAGCAAACAGACGAGCCGGTGACGGGTTAAATTAGGGAGAACTTACCCCCAGCAGCTCATGATGTTCCAGGAGTGTTCATTCTCACTTGGAGAAGTCTGGGAGCATCACTTGGGCAGTGGTACCCTATCCCTTCAGGAATGCAGGACGGGCGAGCATCTGCTGCTGTCTGCCAGCATCAACTGCAGCCCAGATGAGCTGAGAAATATCCGCCAGCAAGTACGAGAAGGAGGGGGGGGGGGGGGAGACCAGATAGATGGCGAGGGAGGAGCAGGGGATGTCTGTGGGGAGAGATTTAGCCCTGTTTCGTTCTTTAAAACAGATGCGGGCATTTTGCAGAGACTGAGAGCATCCACACCCCACAGACAGCGTCCGAACATCTGACTGTTAATCCTGTAAGGCCTGGTGACGATGCCAATGTAACAATCTGGTCCTGAAAACGCCTTGATTATGACATGGAAGGTCTCCCTCATTCATGAAACCAGTGTTCATTCGTTCACTAATTGATAACGGGTCAAAACACCCAAGTAAAACGATTTGATGACATAATTTGCCGGGCAAACCAATACAGTTGGATTTGACAGCGTTGCACGTTATGGTGGGATCGTATGACCATTTTGTCCAGAGATTAATATTTAAAAGAGGGACTAAACAAAAACTTAAAATCAGTTTTAAGTCAGGCAGAAGACATTGTTCTGTCTGATTAAAACTGCCAGATGAGCAGTGCTCTGAAAGTGCACTATTCCAAAGATATTCTGGCCCTTAGTCTTTGCAAAGGTAGACATTAGGGAGATGGCATTTGACAGGTTCTCTGAGATATAATGGTAAGGGCTTTTGTGGTGTTGGGGATGGCACACACCAATGTCAAGCTACAGCTGAGGCCTCAGTAGAGGAGGCCAGGACGAGCATGGAGTTATTACAGGTTGGTTTTAATAGAGGAGGACAGGACGAGCATGGAGTTATTACAGGTTGGTTTTAATAGAGGAGGACAGGACGAGCATGGAGTTAATACAGGTTGGTTTTAATAGAGGAGGACAGGACGAGCATGGAGTTAATACAGGTTGGTTTTAATAGAGGAGGACAGGACGAGCATGGAGTTAATACAGGTTGGTTTCAGTAGAGGAGGACAGGACAAGCATGGAGTTAATACAGGTTGGTTTTAATAGAGGAGGACAGGACGAGCATGGAGTTAATACAGGTTGGTTTTAGTAGAGGAGGACAGGACGAGCATGGAGTTAATACAGGTTGGTTTTAGTAGAGGAGGACAGGACGAATATGGAGTTAATACAGGTTGGTTTCAGTAGAGGAGGACAGGACGAGCATGGAGTTAATACAGGTTGGTTTTATTAGAGGAGGACAGGACGAGCATGGAGTTAATACAGGTTGGTTTCAGTAGAGGAGGACAGGATGAGCATTGAGTTAATACAGGTTGGTTTCAGTAGAGGAGGACAGGACGAGTATGGAGTTAATACAGGTTGGTTTCAGTAGAGGAGGACAGGATGAGCATGGAGTTATTACAGGTTGGTTTTAATAGAGGAGGACAGGATGAGCATTGAGTTAATACAGGTTGGTTTCAGTAGAGGAGGACAGGACGAGTATGGAGTTAATACAGGTTGGTTTCAGTAGAGGAGGACAGGACGAGTATGGAGTTAATACAGGTTGGTTTCAGTAGAGGAGGACAGGATGAGCATTGAGTTAATACAGGTTGGTTTTAGTAGAGGAGGACAGGACGAGTATGGAGTTAATACAGGTTGGTTTCAGTAGAGGAGGACAGGATGAGCATTGAGTTAATACAGGTTGGTTTCAGTAGAGGAGGACAGGACGAGTATGGAGTTAATACAGGTTGGTTTCAGTAGAGGAGGACAGGACGAGCATGGAGTTATTACAGGTTGGTTTTAATAGAGGAGGACAGGATGAGCATTGAGTTAATACAGGATGGTTTCAGTAGAGGAGGACAGGACGAGCATGGAGTTAATACAGGTTGGTTTCAGTAGAGGAGGAAAGGATGAGCATTGAGTTAATACAGGTTGGTTTCAGTAGAGGAGGAGAGGACGAGCATGGAGTTCATACAGGATGGTTTCAGTAGAGGAGGACAGGACGAGCATGGAGTTAATACAGGTTGGTTTTATTAGAGGAGGACAGGACGAGCATGGAGTTAATACAGGTTGGTTTCAGTAGAGGAGGACAGGATGAGCATTGAGTTAATACAGGTTGGTTTCAGTAGAGGAGGACAGGACGAGTATGGAGTTAATACAGGTTGGTTTCAGTAGAGGAGGACAGGATGAGCATTGAGTTAATACAGGATGGTTTCAGTAGAGGAGGACAGGACGAGCATGGAGTTAATACAGGTTGGTTTCAGTAGAGGAGGACAGGATGAGCATTGAGTTAATACAGGTTGGTTTCAGTAGAGGAGGAGAGGACAAGCATGGAGTTCATACAGGATGGTTTCAGTAGAGGAGGACAGGACAAGCATGGAGTTAATACAGGTTGGTTTCAGTAGAGGAGGACAGGATGAGCATTGAGTTAATACAGGTTGGTTTCAGTAGAGGAGGACAGGACAAGCATGGAGTTAATACAGGATGGTTTCAGTAGAGGAGGACAGGATGAGCATGGAGTTAATACAGGTTGGTTTCAGTAGAGGAGGACAGGACGAGCATGGAGTTAATACAGGTTGGTTTCAGTAGAGGAGGACAGGACGAGTATGGAGTTAATACAGGTTGGTTTCAGTAGAGGAGGACAGGACAAGCATGGAGTTAATACAGGTTGGTTTCAGTAGAGGAGGACAGGACGAGCATGGAGTTAATACAGGTTGGTTTTATTAGAGGAGGACAGGACGAGCATGGAGTTAATACAGGTTGGTTTCAGTAGAGGAGGACAGGACGAGTATGGAGTTAATACAGGTTGGTTTCAGTAGAGGAGGACAGGACAAGCATGGAGTTAATACAAGTTGGTTTTAGTAGAGGAGGACAGGAGGAGCATGGAGTTAATACAGGTTGGTTTTATTAGAGGAGGACAGGACGGGCATGAAGTTAATACAGGTTGGTTTCAGTAGAGGAGGACAGGACGAGCATGGAGTTAATACAGGATGGTTTCATTAGAGGAGGACAGGACGAGCATGGAGTTAATACAGGTTGGTTTCAGTAGAGGAGGACAGGACGAGCATGGAGTTAATACAGGTTGGTTTCAGTAGAGGAGGACAGGACGAGCATGGAGTTAATACAGGTTGGTTTCAGTAGAGGAGGACAGGATGAGCATTGAGTTAATACAGGTTGGTTTCAGTAGAGGAGGACAGGACGAGTATGGAGTTAATACAGGTTGGTTTCAGTAGAGGAGGACAGGACTAGCATGAAGTTAATACAGGTTGGTTTCAGTAGAGGAGGACAGGCGGGATAAGTCAATCTGCGAGTTGCATTTAGTAGATGGATTGTACATCAATGGGAAAATGATACAGCTGTAAAATACACTGAGAATAATATAGAATCAAACATCCCTGTAAGCGAATAAACAAGTGTATTAATAGCAGTGAATATATGTGGCTCCATCACAAAGATACAAATAAAAGTCTGGCTACAGATCTAAAAGATCAGAATTCCGAAGGGCAGAGCACTGTCCTTCCCCAGGACATTCACAGAGGCATCACTAATGCAGATAAGAGCATCACATTGCAAACCATAAAGCACCATACACCCAGCAGACCAGAAGAAGCATAGCTAGTAAAGATCTATGTATCAGTGGTACTTGTTCTAGCCTAGTGATGGCTACCCTTGGCACTGCAGATATTTTGAAAACTACTTATCCCATGATGCTCTGTCCTTCTTGAGGCTTACTGAGCATCATGGGATATGTAGTTCCCATTTAGCAAGCTTGCAGTGGCAAGGTTAGCCTTCGGTGGCCTAGTCAGATTGACCTATCTACTCCGGCTAATGGAGCTCAGATTGCTTTGCTCTTCAGGATAGCCTTGAGCACAACTCAGACATTCTAGAATATTCTTGGCCTCCGCTGGAAGACTATTCCAGGTATCTACAACAACCCAAATCAGATATTCTTGCTTTTTTCAGACTGTGTATTGGCTGCTAATACTTCCTGTGCTCTCAGCCACAATTCGTCTGCAGAGATTAGCTGCTAAATCTCTCTCCGTGGGCTTAGCATGTCATTCCCATTAACCCTTTCCACAGCAAAAGCATTCCGAGGTAGCTCAATGTTTCACCAAACGCAGCTGGGATTAGAGAGAGTCCAGCTGCTAACCTTCCCCCTGCACACTGGCTCTCAGCTCCCCCATACAAAAACCACTTGGGATGGTAGCCTTGTTATATTGCCACAAACTCACTGTAGTGGTAAAGGCTTTATTTAACGCACATTACACCGCCTCCCCCCCCCCCCCCCCCCCTCTACAACTACTGAAATATTTAAGACTTTAACACCACAGGTAGAGGTGTGCAGACAGTTTGAGTCAGTTTAAATTTGTCAGGTCTACTACCCATGCGTATGAGTTAATAAGAAGTTGCTTAATTATCCTAAGCCACAATAAGGCTTCAGATAAGAGTGATTAAGAGACAATACCTCTATGTCTGTGTGCAATCTGACTTTTTAAGGTAATCAGTGAATGGAAAAAATATAAATATATATATATAAAATGTTTTAAAAGTAGATCCAGCTAATTAGAAGAAAATGTGCTTTGAATGTGTCTGTGGTATCTCTATCACATTCCTTCCTATGGCCTGGAATATGGATCCGCTATTTTCAATAGAAAAAAAGTGTAATTTGCATAGCAGGCCACGCGGTAATATCACAAACAGGAGACCCCACGGCACTTTTAATCTATGCATTTGCTTGTTTGTTTGTTAACTCATTCTTTTAATCACTACATTCCTCAGCATTAACAATATTTGGAGGATGCACAGTATCCAGGATGGGAAGCTTTTGGTACTGATGGGACACAGTATCCAGGATGTGAAGCTTTTGGTGCTGATGGGGCACAGTATCCAGGATGTGAAGCTTTTGGTGCTGATGGGGCACAGTATCCAGGATGTGAAGCTTTTGGTGCTGATGGGGCACAGTATCCAGGATGAGATGCGTTTGGCACTGATGGGGCACAGTATCCAGGATGGGAAGCTTTTGGTACTGATCAGACACAGTATCCAGGATGGGAAGCTTTTGGTACCGATGGGGCACAGTATCCAGGATGTGAAGCTTTTGGTACTGATGGGACACAGTATCCAGGATGTGAAGCTTTTGGTGCTGATGGGGCACAGTATCCAGGATGTGAAGCTTTTGGTGCTGATGGGGCACAGTATCCATGATGTGAAGCTTTTGGTACTGATGGGACACAGTATCCAGGATGTGAAGCTTTTGGTACTGATGGGGCACAGTATCCAGGATGTGAAGCTTTTGGTACTGATGGGACACAGTATCCAGGATGTGAAGCTTTTGGTACTGATGGGACACAGTATCCAGGATGGGAAGCTTTTGGTACTGATGAGGCACAGTATCCAGGATGGGAAGCTTTTGGTGCTGATGGGGCAAAGTATCCAGGATGGGAAGCTTTTGGTGCTGATGGGACACAGTATCCAGGAGGAGGTGCGTTTGGTACTGATGGGACACAGTATCCAGGATGGGAAGCTTTTGGTACTGATGGGGCACAGTATCCAGGATGGGAAGCTTTTGGTACTGATGGGGCACAGTATCCAGGATGGGAAGCTTTTGGTACTGATTCAAATGTGCTTTGAATGTGTCTGTGGTATCTCTATCACATTCCTTCCTATGGCCTGGAATATGGATCCGCTATTTTCAATAGAAAAAAAGTGTAATTTGCATAGCAGGCCACGCGGTAATATCACAAACAGGAGACCCCACGGCACTTTTAATCTATGCATTTGCTTGTTTGTTTGTTAACTCATTCTTTTAATCACTACATTCCTCAGCATTAACAATATTTGGAGGATGCAGTCCCTTTTTTTGGTGCTGATGGGGCACAGTATCCAGGATGGGAAGCTTTTGGTACTGATGGGACACAGTATCCAGGATGTGAAGCTTTTGGTGCTGATGGGGCACAGTATCCAGGATGTGAAGCTTTTGGTGCTGATGGGGCACAGTATCCAGGATGTGAAGCTTTTGGTGCTGATGGGGCACAGTATCCAGGATGTGAAGCTTTTGGTGCTGATGGGGCACAGTATCCAGGATGAGATGCGTTTGGCACTGATGGGGCACAGTATCCAGGATGGGAAGCTTTTGGTACTGATGGGACACAGTATCCAGGATGTGAAGCTTTTGGTACTGATGGGGCACAGTATCCAGGATGTGAAGCTTTTGGTACTGATGGGACACAGTATCCAGGATGTGAAGCTTTTGGTACTGATGGGACACAGTATCCAGGATGGGAAGCTTTTGGTACTGATGAGGCACAGTATCCAGAATGGGAAGCTTTTGGTGCTGATGGGGAACGGTATCCAGGATGGGAAGCTTTTGGTACTGATGGGACACAGTATCCAGGATGGGAAGCTTTTGGTACTGATGGGGCACAGTATCCAGGATGGGATGCTTTTGGTACTGATGGGACACAGTATCCAGGATGGGAAGCTTTTGGTACTGATGGGACACAGTATCCAGGATGAGATGCTTTTGGTGCTGATGGGGCACAGTATCCAGGAGGAGGTGCGTTTGGTACTGATGGGACACAGTATCCAGGATGGGAAGCTTTTGGTGCTGATGGGGCACAGTATCCAGGAGGAGGTGCGTTTGGTACTGATGGGGCACAGTATCCAGGATGGGAAGCTTTTGGTACTGATTCAAATGTGCTTTGAATGTGTCTGTGGTATCTCTATCACATTCCTTCCTATGGCCTGGAATATGGATCCGCTATTTTCAATAGAAAAAAAGTGTAATTTGCATAGCAGGCCACGCGGTAATATCACAAACAGGAGACCCCACGGCACTTTTAATCTATGCATTTGCTTGTTTGTTTGTTAACTCATTCTTTTAATCACTACATTCCTCAGCATTAACAATATTTGGAGGATGCAGTCCCTTTTTTTGGTGCTGATGGGGCACAGTATCCAGGATGGGAAGCTTTTGGTACTGATGGGACACAGTATCCAGGATGTGAAGCTTTTGGTGCTGATGGGGCACAGTATCCAGGATGTGAAGCTTTTGGTGCTGATGGGGCACAGTATCCAGGATGTGAAGCTTTTGGTGCTGATGGGGCACAGTATCCAGGATGAGATGCGTTTGGCACTGATGGGGCACAGTATCCAGAATGGGAAGCTTTTGGTACTGATCAGACACAGTATCCAGGATGGGAAGCTTTTGGTACTGATGGGACACAGTATCCAGGATGTGAAGCTTTTGGTACTGATGGGGCACAGTATCCAGGATGTGAAGCTTTTGGTACTGATGGGACACAGTATAAAGGATGGGAAGCTTTTGGTACTGATTCAAATGTGCTTTGAATGTGTCTGTGGCATCTCTATCACATTCCTTCCTATGGCCTGGAATATGGATCCGCTATTTTCAATAGAAAAAAAGTGTAATTTGCATAGCAGGCCACGCGGTAATATCACAAACAGGAGACCCCACGGCACTTTTAATCTATGCATTTGCTTGTTTGTTTGTTAACTCATTCTTTTAATCACTACATTCCTCAGCATTAACAATATTTGGAGGATGCAGTCCCTTTTTTTGGTGCTGATGGGGCACAGTATCCAGGATGGGAAGCTTTTGGTACTGATGGGACACAGTATCCAGGATGTGAAGCTTTTGGTGCTGATGGGGCACAGTATCCAGGATGTGAAGCTTTTGGTGCTGATGGGGCACAGTATCCAGGATGTGAAGCTTTTGGTGCTGATGGGGCACAGTATCCAGGATGAGATGAATTTGGTACTGATGGGGCACAGTATCCAGGATGGGAAGCTTTTGGTGCTGATGGGACACAGTATCCAGCTTTTGGTACTGATGGGACACAGTATCCAGGATGGGAAGCTTTTGGTACTGATGAGGCACAGTATCCAGGATGGGAAGCTTTTGGTACTGATGGGACACAGTATCCAGGATGTGAAGCTTTTGGTACTGATCAGACACAGTATCCAGGATGTGAAGCTTTTGGTACTGATGGGACACAGTATCCAGGATGAGGTGCGTTTGGTACTGATGGGACACAGTATCCAGGATGTGAAGCTTTTGGTACTGATGGGGCACAGTATCCAGGATGTGAAGCTTTTGGTACTGATGGGACACAGTATCCAGGATGGGAAGCTTCTGGTACTGATGGGACACAGTATCCAGGATGGGAAGCTTTTGGTACTGATGAGGCACAGTATCCAGGATGGGAAGCTTTTGGTGCTGATGGGGCACAGTATCCAGGATGAGGTGCGTTTGGTACTGATGGGACACAGTATCCAGGATGGGAATCTTTTGGTACTGATGGGGCACAGTATCCAGGATGGGAAGCTTTTGGTACTGATGGGGCACAGTATCCAGGATGTGAAGCTTTTGGTACTGATGGGGAACAGTATCCAGGATGAGGTGCGTTTGGTACTGATGGGGCACAGTATCCAGGATGGGAAGCTTTTGGTTCTGATGGGACACAGTATCCAGGATGGGAAGCTTTTGGTGCTGATAGGGCACAGTATCCAGGATGGGAAGCTTTTGGTACTGATGGGGCACAGTATCCAGGATGGGAAGCTTTTGGTACTGATGGGACACAGTATCCAGGATGTGAATCTTTTGGTACTGATGGGACACAGTATCCAGGATGTGAAGCTTTTGGTACCGATGGGGACACAGTATCCAGGATGTGGAGCTTTTGGTACTGATGGGACACAGTATCCAGGATGGGAATCTTTTGGTACTGATGGGGCACAGTATCCAGGATGTGAATCTTTTGGTACTAATGGGACACAAGATCCAGGATGGGAAGCTTTTGGTGCTGATGGGGCACAGTATCCAGGATGTGCAGCTTTTGGTACTAATGGGACACAAGATCCAGGATGGAAAGCTTTTGGTACTGATGGGGCACAGTATCCAGGATGGGAAGCTTTTGGTACTGATGGGGCACAGTATCCAGGATGGGAAGCTTTTGGTACTGATGGGGCACTGTATCCAGGATGGGAAGCTTTTGGTACTGATGGGGACACAGTATCCAGGATGTGAATCTTTTGGTACTGATGGGGCACAGTATCCAGGATGTGAAGCTTTTGGTACTGATGGGACACAGTATCCAGGATGGGAAGCTTTTGGTACTGATGGGGCACAGTATCCATGATGTGAAGCTTTTGGTGCTGATGGGGCACAGTATCCAGGATGTGAAGCTTTTCGTGCTGATGGGGCACAGTATCCAGGATGTGAAGCTTTTGGTGCTGATGGGGCACAGTATCCAGGATGGGAAGCTTTTGGTACAGATGGGATTTTTTTGCCCCCAGAGGGAGAGAAAAATCTGGGAGGACAAATGAATATGCCAGTGTAATCACTGACCTTAATAGAGACAATGAATTTCTCTCTAGATATAATCTTACTATTTAATAATCTTTTTTATAAGCCGTGGATTGCTTCAGTGAATTTATTTCAAACTACAAACATTTGACACCTTCATGAATCTGTCCTGTGTCTAATTTTTGTGCCCCCCCCCCCCCCAAACAGGGAGTGAAGTGATCATAGATGCTCTGACCTACAGAGATCCAGTAGATAAAAATCAGTTTGAATGGGGTGATTTACTGCAGAGATTATTCTTCAATACTCTGTGTCTCTCTTGGCTTTTTTTTGTAAACCATTAAGTATGTTTTGTAATTAGGGATTTTGTTTTTGCACCATTAATGCCTGAGGAAGGAACCTAGCACCTTGGCCTGAAAGCTTACAATCAAACTCCCGGTTAGCCAAAAAATGGTATCATTTTAACTCTACTTTCTTCCTGTCTTTCCACGGCTAACACAGTGCTACCCTATTAAGTGATGCTATATAAAATACTCTCTGCCACACCTCTACTATAGAACACATCTGTGTTTTGCGATTTTTATACTTTAAGAGTTCCCATTAAGACATTCCTCGAAGGAATCTAAGAATAGACAGAAGTCCCATGCACAGCATGCTAAGGTCAGATATGTAGTATTGCAGATATACCCACACAAGACGATATAACCCTGGAAAATAATATTTTGTCAAAATCCTGGATCCACCTTCCAGTGGAGGTGGTAAAAGGCCAGCAGTGTAAAGACATTCTAGAATGCCAGGAATTTGTTTGTAAATAATAAATGGCTGATGTATATACTACCTATAAAAAAAATAACAAATTAAATAAAAAAAAAAAAAAAAAAATATATATATATATATATACACACACACGCATAGGACATTCACCTGTACCGAATCACAGCATCTCTTTTCAGATACATATTACTTGAACAATATGGCTGCCAGGATGCCATTCTATGGATTGTCAGCCTCCCTGGCAGCCACTGGGTTAAATTAATCTAGACTCTGAGATGCATTCGAGTCTGACCACATCTGGCGCTAAGACCTTTTAAGTGTTTCTTGTGCTCATCTCGCTTCTCCGGTTTGCGAATTAAAGTCGTGTGATCCGCAAGAAGCAAAAATAGAAAATACAACAGGGGGGGGGGGGGGGGGATGGGGGTCTGGGGCGGTGGGTATAGAAAATCTATGCAGCGCTAATTCTCCTTGGGCCCACCTGTACAAGCTAGACACTCAGCCAGCCAAGGGCAATGGCGCCTGGGGGCTCTGGACCACTTATACCAGATGGATTTGGCACTCCAGCTGCTGAAGACTACAACTCCCAGGATGCTCAGCCAGCCTCCCATCAACAAGTCACATACGATGGCAAAATGCCCCTGTGCGAACCTACACAAAACTAGTGCCATGGAATATTTATATGTGCACTGATAAACTCCCCCCCCCCCCCCCCCCCCATCCAGCCGTATGCTACTTAATAATACGTGTGCCAAGGAGAAATGGCTGAATATAGGTCATGGCTTTATGTGCAGATTAGGAATAGGACAGCTAATCAGGACAGGAGTTTTTTTTTTTAGGAGATCCAGGCATAAATGAAACTCCAGGGGTTACATTATCTGCTTTAATCCAGTGTTCTGTTATCTGATGAACATGGCACAGGTGAACCCTTTCTGTTGAATGTACCCTGCTGTGTACTCATATCTGCCCCCCTCAGCAGGGCTCCTTTCAGGCACTAGGCAGAGCTTTTAAAGGGACAGTATCACCTGAACATTGTTTGTTACTGTGCATGTAGAGAATAAAAAATGATAGAAACTGAGCTATACATTGTGTTAGCTAGGGTTTGCTGGCAGGTAGGTAAAAAAATTTGCTTGAGTCAGCAGGTATTTTCCTGCAGAAAAGGTGGCAACCCTAGTGATGGGGATGGGACACTTCCTCGCGGCTGCATCCGCGCAGCCGCTTCACCGCCGTCTCTTCACCCCACGACAGCTCTTCGCGGGACATTTCATCGCGGGACATTTCATCGCTAAAGGTAAGTTTATTTTAGTATTTTAGCTATTTTAGTTTATTTTAGTAAGGGTGGTTAGAATTAGGGTTTAGGGGGTTAGTATTAGTGTTTAGGGGGGTAGAATTAGTTTTTAGGGTTCGGGGTTAATTTTAGTATTAGGGTTCGGGGTTAATTTTAGTATTAGGGTTCGGGGGTTAGTATTAGGGTTTAGGGGGTTAGTATTAGGGGTCGGGGGTTAGTATTAGGGTTTAGGGGGTTAGTATTAGGGGTCGGGGGTTAATTTTAGTATTGGGTTTTGGGGTTAATTTTAGTATTGGGTTTTGGGGTTAATTTTAGTATTGGGGTTAGGGGGGGCACTTTGGGGGGGGGATCATTTATATGGGGGGGGTTATTTTCTTTTTACCTGTACATTTGTAAGAGCTGACAGTTCAGCGCTGAACGGTCAGCTCTTACATAGCCGCGGCCGCGATGAAACGGCCGCGTTATTCTTCATTGCTGACGGTTCAGCGTTCTAACTGCCGCGCTGAACTGTCAGTGATGAAGTTGCGGCGAAGAACAGTCCTAGACCCCCTAGTGATACCAGAATGGCAAGCAAATGCCTAAATTAGGAGAAAAGTGTCTTTTAAATGTGGCTGTGGAGTCTCCTGCTTATGACATCACCTGTGGCCTGATATGCAGATGATTTGGTTTACAGTGGGAAATGTATAATTTGCAAATCAAGCCACAGGTCATTTTCAATCATTTTTATTCTCTACATGCACAGCAAAAAACAATGTTTAGTTGATATACGGTAGTCCCTTTAAAAGCTCTGCCTAGTGCCTTAAAGGAGCCCTGCTGATGGGGCAACCTAGTCCTGCCCACTAATGATACACAGGATCCAGTAAGAGGGCAGGGGAGTATCTTATGACATCATCATGCAAGCTCTGGACACAGATGTAAAGTGAGACTTGCTGGAAGATTTTGGAGAATTTTGCATTATGAGTAAAATTCTCAAAATGGGTGCTGGAGATAAACACCTAATTTTATTTTTTACTTTAATATGCAATTAATTCAAACATAGATTAAAAAAAAACACTGGCATATTTCTTACATATGTGTTTGTTTTAATGTCTTATGTAAGTGGCAGTATATAATATATTTTTTAAAAAATTCAATTCAATTTGCCCTTAGGTTACACTCTAATACATCAATTCAGTTAGCCAATAGAAGTGTCATCTTTCCATATCATCTGTACCTGATGTTGTCAATAAGGTGGTGTTGAGACTCCTCGGTAAGGATCGAGGGGAGCAGGTACGCCAAACGCTCTACCTTCCTTTCCTGCGCGTACTGCTTTAGCAGCGCAAACACCTTCTCCTTCAAGGCCGGCTGATCCCCCAGGACCTGATCAAGCTAAAGAGGAAGGCAAAAACAGTCCAGATCAAGGTGGGATTTAAATTGCAATGGTAAAAGACAAGATGAAAGTGATGAGAAGAAGTCTTCAGGTGGGTGAGAATCATCTGGAAATCCAGCTGGTGCAATATATCACCGCCATAATGACCAGGTGCCTTATAATGGGCCTCATAATCCGTAATCCGTGAGATTGACCCAATGAGTCGCCACGGTGGTCTATCAGGTAATAACGGATATTGAAATCTAATGCTTAGGGGAGGGGAAAGCTCCTAATTTGGGGTATCTACTTTAGAATTTATTATTTGCAATTTCTTGCACAGGACAAGTGAATTAATGGATAGATTTTCAGTGCTACAAAAAGGCACATGGTAGAGTTCTGCAGAGGGAAAAAAAACAGTTCCTAACTAATCTCTTATAATTAACCGATGTAGAAAAGAAATACACAGTGTTGGCCCATTACCTCCTATACCCAGGGACGCTTATTGCTACGGGGGTACACAGTGCTAACTCTCAACATTTAATGGTGACACAATGATACCACCACTACCAGACATCAGTAGCCCACCAGAATCTCCCTTATAGCACTGAGAGTCATCAATACCACAACGAAAAAGAACTGGGAACCAAGTCTCTCGACTACGTGCATGTCACATCATCCATTTACATATCCTGGAAATATATATAACTTGGATAGAAAAGAACCTAACTGGACGAGGTGAGCCACTTCTTCATGGATTAACTACTGGTAATTAGCGCCCTGCAAGTCAGTCAAGGACAGTCTCTCGGTAGTTTGGGTACAGGGTAAGCATACTGGGAAGATGAGTAATTGTAACATTGAAATTTAGGTTGAAAAAGTCCATGAAGTTCAACCCTTCTACCTATCATTCCTACTTTTGATCCAAAAGGCGTCAAATTAAACCCTGAAGAAGTTATTTCAAATTTTGCAATTTTTCCAAAAGGCAATCCGATTTCTCCTTGGGTCAAGAAACTTAAAAAAAAAAATTCATATTTATTCTATTAGTGATAACTCTGTACTTACTTTTCGGTTGAATTCCTGAGCTTTAAGTCTCTGAGTTTGGCATGTGATTTCGGAGGCTTTCCCCCCGGAGCTGTACGCCCTGCTCTGTCTCTGCCTCCGGCTCACGCACAGGAGACCCAGTCGCACAGCGTCGCCTTCAGAAGAAGAGATGAGCTGGTTTGCTTCAGATGTATCCGCCACGGGGATCCCGTTCACTTCTAGAAGATAGTCTCCAGCGCGGACCCCAGCGTGAGATGCAGGAGAACCGGGGCTGACACTGGCCACTTGCGGCGGTCTCCCGCTCACCAAGGCGAGGCCGGCGTCTTCCTGGGCCTTCCTTCGTAGTAGCACGTGCTGCGTCCTGGAGATGACCCCGATGCTGGGCGGCACATTGAGACACTCCCGGCCTAGGTGTATAAGAGACTCGCGGCTTAACGAGGACACAGGCCTTTCCTCCACTTCCAGGATCTGGTCGCCAGGCCGAAGACCTGCCAAATGGGCGCTGCTCCCAGATTCTACCCACAATATGTAGCAGGGTCCGGAGCCACCCAGTCCAAAGCCAAATGCGTCTGGCCAACCTTGGTTGGTGACCGGCATGGATGTGACTGGAAAGAGAGGTCAAAAGTCAAATCGAGATAGTTTTCAGATCTCCCATGTAATCACTGGCTAACTGCGGCTGGACACAATAGGGATATAGAAAGGTGTCTTTCTCCCCCTCTCGGTGTATGCCAATGGTGTAGAAGGGTACCCTCTGCCTTCTCTTTGTCTGCAAAGCCATAGTATCACTTGGCAGCTGGCTCTACACCCCCTATCACCCGTGGCCTGAGTCAGTAGCCCAGCCATATACTCAATGTAAACAGTTGCTTGCAGATATTCTTAGACTACAACTCCCTCATCCTCAGCCAGTCACCTGTGGTTGGTCTCCTGTTTAGTGTGAATTTCTGGGTTCTTAAAGCTAAGCACCAAAAACAATGGTAGTGACCTTAAAAAAAAAAAAAAAAAAAAAAATATTGCATTAAGTGTAGATGGCTGTATAGGAATTACGTAAAGAAAGAATCCAAATAAAGTACTTTAACAAGTCCTCTTTGCTCCAACAGGGAGCAGACATGTTGTTCAGAATGTTGGGTTGGAACTTCCTAGATTCTAAACAATATGTCTGCCCTCTGATACCGCTATACAGAGCAAAGAGGGTTCATGTACATCACTAACATACTTTATTTGCATTCTTTCATAACAAGCATTTCTATTTAAACCGTCTACATTCAAACGAGAGCTGTTGGCAAGAATTCAATTCTGTTTATTTGAAGGATTGTTTCAAGTGCAGGCATTTTAAATAGAGGTTCTTTAATGGAAGGTCTATCAGGGGGCGGACATGTTGGGTTAGATCTTCCTTCATCTAATCCAAGATTCTAAAGCACATTTTTGGCTAGAGTTGTCCTGTTATAGCAAAGAAACTAGATGCAGGAGATCGGTAGATCTCAGCAAAAATAAAGTATTTCACAATATTTGGATTGCATGGGTCAGAGCAGAGATTTCGGATGTAATGAAGTGGTAGTAGATACCGAGAAAAAACAATCCAGATTTGCCCAGCAAATAAATCCAAGAACGCTAGAGATATGTTGCTTTAAAAAAAAAAAGACTGGTCGAGAAGCTTGCACTCTAATGCAGTTGAGTTAGACAATAAAGGTATCACCGAAACACAGTAACCCTCTATATTTAGCTTTTATAAAAGGGGTAACAATAAAACGGGCATTGCAACAGCTGTGGGAAAAAAGAGGACCTAGAGCTGCCGTAAGAAGGTAATGACTGCAAAAAGATTCTAGAATGTCTCTGATGTGTATAAGGCACTAAATAGCAAATAATAATAATAATTCCCACAGTCGAAGGGGGCTATTGGTCAAAACTGAACTGAAAAGTGAACTGCAAAAATAAGGCCGAGTTGCAAATAGACAGGTTGGACTTACAGAAATGTCTAGATACATCTTTTAAATCCATCAAAGTCCAACGATTTAATTCCATAAGGTGCATCACCCAGTGGTCTGTTCGCGTGGCTCCAGTTAGGCTTCAGAGAGAAATAGCCCCCCTGAATCGGCAAGTGTAAGAGGGGCACGGAGAGAGACAGGCTCGAGAAGATGGAGGATACGAGCAGTAATTGCTCCCAACGTGGCAAATAAAGAGCTCAGGAGGGAATTAGTGGCTGGGACGGCTAATCAGGATAAATGAGCTTTCGTCACATGGGCAGGGGACAAACTGGCAATGAGGGTAATTGGCATGAAGGGACACTGTCACTGTTTATAATGTAGAGAACAAAAAACATACTGAAAATTCTCTTAGTGAAATTGTAAGGCCTAAATTAAAGAGAATTATGTGCATATAATGTCATGCCTCCCAACTGTCTCGCTTTATGTGGGACAGTCCTGATTTTTGGAGGCACCCACCGAGCTCTACCTCTGTCCCGATCTAGGACACCAGAGACTGGCTAATGCACATGCGCTGTTTTACGCACAGTAGGGCTGACACTCAACCTCCCAGGCTCCCTCCCCCCCCCCCCAGCATCGGGATTAGAAACTACTTCTAACCCCTTGAGGGCAAGACATGTGTTTGGAATGTTGTACAATTCAGGACACAGGCTGTTTTAACACTTCTGCGGTGTTTGTGTTTAGCTGTAATTTTCATCTTTCTCATTTACTGAACCCACACAAATTACACATTGTTTCCCCCCCCCCAGAATAAGAACTTTTGATCATCACCGTGTCCCCTATGTAAAAATACATGATGCACTGGAACGTCATTGTGTCCTCAACAGGTTTATGGGTAATTTGCAAATAAACAGGAGACTCCACAGACTCATTTAAAACACATTTTTCTCTAACTTTATGGATTTGCTTGCAATTCTGCCAACACAATGTATAGAACAAATACATTCTCTAAATGTAGAGTATAAACAATGTATAAGGTTACAGTCTATTTAAACAAACTGATTAACACTCAGATGTCGGAGTTTAATCCACATATAAATATTATGATAATTAATGTCCGAAATGTCAGCACGCATTAACCAAACTTTCTACCCCTACAGCTGTAAAAAAAAGAACAATTAGGGGGAGAGTTTTCCAAACTATGTTCTTATTTTTGGGACCCATTTATTTGGAGCTGTGTGTTAGTGTGTGCCTGTGTATGTAGCCATGAAGCCTATCCTTCACACGGTTCTGTCCCCCTTTGATGACCTCCATGCTTACCTGCCCCGGCTCCCCGGCCCAGAGAATGGAGACGACTCAAGGCATGCAGGACCCGCTGCAGGCTTTGTATCAGATTCCTGCGGGAAGCAAACACAAGTAGTTTCTATAGCAAGAGGTCTGGTTGCCCTGAAACCCAATCAGCCATTCATTAGGGAAGAAGATTGTGTGATACCTGCTGACAGGGCAGAGTCCACGTGAGGAGCCGCTGCAACCCTCCAGAGACGAGCCACAGGAACGAGAGCCACCAAAACAGCAACTCTGGGGCAAAGTTCTCAGTATGAGGCAATCACCATGGAAACCAATTACTGTGGAGCTCTGTGATACACACACACTGCACAGTACTGTGAGTTTTATTGCTGTGGAGTCTGATACACTCACACACTGCACATTACTGTGAGTTTTATTGCTGTGGAGTCTGTGATACACTCACACACTGCACATTACTGTGAGTTTTATTGCTGTGGAGTCTGTGATACAGTCACACACTGCACATTACTGTGAGTTTTATTACTGTGGAGCTCTGTGATACACTCACACACTGCACATTACTGTGAGTTTTATTGCTGTGGAGTCTGTGATACACTCACACACTGCACGTTACTGTGAGTTTTATTGCTGTGGAGTCTGTGATACACTCACACACTGCACATTACTGTGAGTTTTATTGCTGTGGAGTCTGTGATACACTCACACACTGCACAGTACTGGGAGTATCATTGCTGTGGAGTCTGTGATACACTCACACACTGCACATTACTGTGAGTTTTGTTGCTGTGAAGTCTGTGATACACTCACACACTGCACATTACTGTGAGTTTTATTGCTGTGGAGTCTGATACACTCAAACACTGCACATTACTGTGAGTTTTATTGCTGTGAAGTCTGTGATACACTCACACACTGCACATTACTGTGAGTTTTGTTGCTGTGAAGTCTGTGATACACTCACACACTGCACATTACTGTGAGTTTTATTGCTGTGGAGTCTGATACACTCACACACTGCACATTACTGTGAGTTTTATTGCTGTGAAGTCTGTGATACACTCACACACTGCACATTACTGTGAGTTTTGTTGCTGTGAAGTCTGTGATACACTCACACACTGCACATTACTGTGAGTTTTATTGCTGTGGAGTCTGATACACTCACACACTGCACATTACTGTGAGTTTTATTGCTGTGGAGTCTGTGATACACACACACTGCACAGTACTGTGAGTTTTATTGCTGTGGAGTCTGTGATACACTCACACACTGCACATTACTGTGAGTTTTATTGCTGTGGAGTCTGTGATACACTCACACACTGCACAGTACTGTGAGTTTTATTGCTGTGGAGTCTGTGATACACTCACACTACTGTGAGTTTTATTGCTGTGGAGTCTGTGATACACTCACACGTTGCACATTACTGTGAGTTTTATTGCTGTGGAGTCTGTGATACACTCACACACTGCACATTACTGGGAGTATCATTGCTGTGGAGTCTGTGATACACTCACACACTGCACATTACTGTGAGTTTTGTTGCTGTGAAGTCTGTGATACACTCACACACTGCACATTACTGTGAGTTTTATTGCTGTGGAGTCTGATACACTCACACGCTGCACATTACTGTGAGTTTTATTGCTGTGGAGTCTGTGATACACTCACACACTGCACACTACTGTGAGTTTTATTGCTGTGGAGTCTGTGATACACTCACACACTGCACATTACTGTGAGTTTTATTGCTGTAGAGTCTGTGATACACTCTCATGCTGCACAGTACTGTGAGTTTTATTGCTGTGGAGTCTGTGATACACTCACACGCTGCACATTACTGTGAGTTTTATTGCTGTGGAGTCTGTGATACACTCACACACTGCACATTACTGTGAGTTTTATTGCTGTGGAGTCTGTGATACACTCTCATGCTGCACAGTACTGTGAGTTTTATTGCTGTGGAGTCTGTGATACACTCACACACTGCACAGTACTGTGAGTTTTATTGCTGTGGAGTCTGTGATACACTCACACACTGCACATTACTGTGAGATTTATTGCCGTGGAGTCTGTGATACACTCACACACTGCACAGTACTGTGAGTTTTATTGCTGTGGAGTCTGTGATACACTCTCACGCTGCACAGTACTGTGAGTTTTATGGCTGTGGAGCTCTGTGATACACACACACCGCACATTACTGTGAGTTGTGTTGCTGTGGAGCCTGTGATACACTCACACACACTGCACATTACTGTAAGTTTTATTGCTGGGGAGTCTGTGATACACTCACACACTGCACATTACAGTTTTATTGCTGTGGAGCTCTGTGAAACACACACCGCACATTTCTGTGAGTTTTGTTGCTGTGGAGTCTGTGATACACCCACACAATGAACATTACGTTGAGTTTTATTGCTGCGGAGTCTGTGATACACTCACACACTGCACATTACTGTAAGTTTTATTGCTGCGGAGTCTGATACACTCACACGCTGCACACTACTGTGAGTTTTATTGCTGTGGAGCCTGTGAAACACACACACTGCACAGTACTGTGAGTTTTATTGCTGTGGAGTCTGTGATACACTCACACGCTGCACAGTACTGTGAGTTTTATGGCTGTGGAGCTCTGTGATACAAACACACTGCACATTACTGTGAGTTTTGTTGCTGTGGAGCCTGTGATACACTCACACACACTGCACATTACTGTAAGTTTTATTGCTGTGGAGTCTGTGATACACTCACACACTGCACATTACAGTTTTATTGCTGTGGAGCTCTGTGATACACACACCGCACATTACTGTGAGTTTTGTTGCTGTGGAGTCTGTGACACACCCACACAATGCACATTACGTTGAGTTTTATTGCTGTGGAGTCTGTGATACACTCACACACTGCACATTACTGTGAGTTTTGTTGCTGTGGAGTCTGTGATACACTTACACACTGCACATTACTGTGAGTTTTATTGCTGTGGAGTCTGTGATACACTCACACACTGCACAGTACTGTGAGTTTTATTGCTGTGGAGTCTGTGATACACTCACACTACTGTGAGTTTTATTGCTGTGGAGTCTGTGATACACTCACACACTGCACAGTACTGTGAGTTTTATTGCTGTGGAGTCTGTGATACACTCACACTACTGTGAGTTTTATTGCTGTGGAGTCTGTGATACACTCACACGTTGCACATTACTGTGAGTTTTATTGCTGTGGAGTCTGTGATACACTCACACACTGCACATTACTGGGAGTATCATTGCTGTGGAGTCTGTGATACACTCACACACTGCACATTACTGTGAGTTTTGTTGCTGTGAAGTCTGTGATACACTCACACACTGCACATTACTGTGAGTTTTATTGCTGTGGAGTCTGATACACTCACACGCTGCACATTACTGTGAGTTTTATTGCTGTGGAGTCTGTGATACACTCACACACTGCACACTACTGTGAGTTTTATTGCTGTGGAGTCTGTGATACACTCACACACTGCACATTACTGTGAGTTTTATTGCTGTAGAGTCTGTGATACACTCTCATGCTGCACAGTACTGTGAGTTTTATTGCTGTGGAGTCTGTGATACACTCACACGCTGCACATTACTGTGAGTTTTATTGCTGTGGAGTCTGTGATACACTCACACACTGCACATTACTGTGAGTTTTATTGCTGTGGAGTCTGTGATACACTCTCATGCTGCACAGTACTGTGAGTTTTATTGCTGTGGAGTCTGTGATACACTCACACACTGCACAGTACTGTGAGTTTTATTGCTGTGGAGTCTGTGATACACTCACACACTGCACATTACTGTGAGATTTATTGCCGTGGAGTCTGTGATACACTCACACACTGCACAGTACTGTGAGTTTTATTGCTGTGGAGTCTGTGATACACTCTCACGCTGCACAGTACTGTGAGTTTTATGGCTGTGGAGCTCTGTGATACACACACACCGCACATTACTGTGAGTTGTGTTGCTGTGGAGCCTGTGATACACTCACACACACTGCACATTACTGTAAGTTTTATTGCTGGGGAGTCTGTGATACACTCACACACTGCACATTACAGTTTTATTGCTGTGGAGCTCTGTGAAACACACACCGCACATTTCTGTGAGTTTTGTTGCTGTGGAGTCTGTGATACACCCACACAATGAACATTACGTTGAGTTTTATTGCTGCGGAGTCTGTGATACACTCACACACTGCACATTACTGTAAGTTTTATTGCTGCGGAGTCTGATACACTCACACGCTGCACACTACTGTGAGTTTTATTGCTGTGGAGCCTGTGAAACACACACACTGCACAGTACTGTGAGTTTTATTGCTGTGGAGTCTGTGATACACTCACACGCTGCACAGTACTGTGAGTTTTATGGCTGTGGAGCTCTGTGATACACACACACTGCACATTACTGTGAGTTTTGTTGCTGTGGAGCCTGTGATACACTCACACACACTGCACATTACTGTAAGTTTTATTGCTGTGGAGTCTGTGATACACTCACACACTGCACATTACAGTTTTATTGCTGTGGAGCTCTGTGATACACACACCGCACATTACTGTGAGTTTTGTTGCTGTGGAGTCTGTGACACACCCACACAATGCACATTACGTTGAGTTTTATTGCTGTGGAGTCTGTGATACACTCACACACTGCACATTACTGTGAGTTTTGTTGCTGTGGAGTCTGTGATACACTTACACACTGCACATTACTGTGAGTTTTATTGCTGTGGAGTCTGTGATACACTCACACACTGCACAGTACTGTGAGTTTTATTGCTGTGGAGTCTGTGATACACTCACACTACTGTGAGTTTTATTGCTGTGGAGTCTGTGATACACTCACACGTTGCACATTACTGTGAGTTTTATTGCTGTGGAGTCTGTGATACACTCACACACTGCACATTACTGGGAGTATCATTGCTGTGGAGTCTGTGATACACTCACACACTGCACATTACTGTGAGTTTTGTTGCTGTGAAGTCTGTGATACACTCACACACTGCACATTACTGTGAGTTTTATTGCTGTGGAGTCTGATACACTCACACGCTGCACATTACTGTGAGTTTTATTGCTGTGGAGTCTGTGATACACTCACACACTGCACACTACTGTGAGTTTTATTGCTGTGGAGTCTGTGATACACTCACACACTGCACATTACTGTGAGTTTTATTGCTGTAGAGTCTGTGATACACTCTCATGCTGCACAGTACTGTGAGTTTTATTGCTGTGGAGTCTGTGATACACTCACACGCTGCACATTACTGTGAGTTTTATTGCTGTGGAGTCTGTGATACACTCACACACTGCACATTACTGTGAGTTTTATTGCTGTGGAGTCTGTGATACACTCTCATGCTGCACAGTACTGTGAGTTTTATTGCTGTGGAGTCTGTGATACACTCACACACTGCACAGTACTGTGAGTTTTATTGCTGTGGAGTCTGTGATACACTCACACACTGCACATTACTGTGAGATTTATTGCCGTGGAGTCTGTGATACACTCACACACTGCACAGTACTGTGAGTTTTATTGCTGTGGAGTCTGTGATACACTCTCATGCTGCACAGTACTGTGAGTTTTATGGCTGTGGAGCTCTGTGATACACACACACCGCACATTACTGTGAGTTGTGTTGCTGTGGAGCCTGTGATACACTCACACACACTGCACATTACTGTAAGTTTTATTGCTGGGGAGTCTGTGATACACTCACACACTGCACATTACAGTTTTATTGCTGTGGAGCTCTGTGAAACACACACCGCACATTTCTGTGAGTTTTGTTGCTGTGGAGTCTGTGATACACCCACACAATGAACATTACGTTGAGTTTTATTGCTGCGGAGTCTGTGATACACTCACACACTGCACATTACTGTAAGTTTTATTGCTGCGGAGTCTGATACACTCACACGCTGCACACTACTGTGAGTTTTATTGCTGTGGAGCCTGTGAAACACACACACTGCACAGTACTGTGAGTTTTATTGCTGTGGAGTCTGTGATACACTCACACGCTGCACAGTACTGTGAGTTTTATGGCTGTGGAGCTCTGTGATACACACACACTGCACATTACTGTGAGTTTTGTTGCTGTGGAGCCTGTGATACACTCACACACACTGCACATTACTGTAAGTTTTATTGCTGTGGAGTCTGTGATACACTCACACACTGCACATTACAGTTTTATTGCTGTGGAGCTCTGTGATACACACACCGCACATTACTGTGAGTTTTGTTGCTGTGGAGTCTGTGACACACCCACACAATGCACATTACGTTGAGTTTTATTGCTGTGGAGTCTGTGATACACTCACACACTGCACATTACTGTGAGTTTTGTTGCTGTGGAGTCTGTGATACACTTACACACTGCACATTACTGTGAGTTTTATTGCTGTGGAGTCTGTGATACACTCACACACTGCACAGTACTGTGAGTTTTATTGCTGTGGAGTCTGTGATACACTCACACTACTGTGAGTTTTATTGCTGTGGAGTCTGTGATACACTCACACGTTGCACATTACTGTGAGTTTTATTGCTGTGGAGTCTGTGATACACTCACACACTGCACATTACTGGGAGTATCATTGCTGTGGAGTCTGTGATACACTCACACACTGCACATTACTGTGAGTTTTGTTGCTGTGAAGTCTGTGATACACTCACACACTGCACATTACTGTGAGTTTTATTGCTGTGGAGTCTGATACACTCACACGCTGCACATTACTGTGAGTTTTATTGCTGTGGAGTCTGTGACACACCCACACAATGCACATTACGTTGAGTTTTATTGCTGTGGAGTCTGTGATACACTCACACACTGCACATTACTGTGAGTTTTGTTGCTGTGGAGTCTGTGATACACTTACACACTGCACATTACTATGAGTTTTGTTGCTGTGGAGTCTGCGATACACTCACACACACTGCACATTACTGTAAGTTTTATTGCTGTGGAGTCTGTGATACACCCACACACTGCACATTGCAGTGAGTTTTATTGCTGTGGAGTCTGTGATACACACACTGCACATTACAGTGAGTTTTATTGCTGTGGGTCTGTGATACACTCACACACTGCACATTACTGAGTTTTATTGCTGTGGCTCTGTGATACACTCACACAATGCACATTACGTTGAGTTTTATTGCTGCGGAGTCTGTGATACACTTACACACTGCACATTACTGCAAGTTTTATTGCTGTGGAGTCTGTGATACACTCACACTGCACATTACTGTGAGTATTATTGCTATGAAGTCTGTGATACACTCACACACTGCACATTACTGTGAGTTTTATTGCTGTGGAGTCTGTGATACACTCACACACTGCACATTACTGTGAGTTTTATTGCTGTGGGGTCTGTGATACGCTCACACGCTGCACATTACTGTGAGTTTTATTGCTGTGCAGTCTGTGATACACTCACACTGCATATTACTGTGAGTTTTATTGCTGTGGAGTCTGTGATACCCTCACACACTGCACATTACTGTGAGTATTATTGCTATGGAGTCTGCGATACACTCACACTGCACATTACTGTGAGTTTTATTGCTGTGGAGTCTGCGATCACTCACACTGCACATTACTGTGAGTTTTATTGCTGTGGAGTCTGCGATCACTCACACTGCACATTACTTTGAGTTGTATTGCTGTGGGGTCTGTGATACGCTCACACGCTGCACATTACTGTGAGTTTTATTGCTGTGCAGTCTGTGATACACTCACACACTGCACACTACTGTGAGTTTTATTGCTGTGGAGTCTGTGATACACTCACACACTGCACATTACTGTGAGTTATATTGCTGTGGAGTCTGTGATACACTCACACACTACACATTACTGTGAGTTTTATTGCTGTGGAGTCTGTGATACACTCACACCCTGCACATTACTGTGAGTTATATTGTTGTGGAGTCTGTGATACACTCACACACTACACATTACTGTGAGTTTTATTGCTATGGAGTCTGTGATACACTCACACTGCACATTAATGTGAGTTTTATTGCTGTGGAGTCTGCGATACACTCACACACTGCACATTACTGTGAGTTTTATTGCTGTGGAGTCTGTGATACACTCACACAACGCACATTACTGTGAGTTTTATTGCTGTGGAGTCTGTGATACACTCACACACCGCACATTACTGAGTTTTATTGCTGTGGAGTCTGTGATACACTCACACTCTGCACATTACTGTGGGTATTATTGCTGTGGAGTCTGTGATACACTCACACTCTGCACATTACTGTGAGTTTTATTGCTGTGGAGTCTGTGATACACTCACACCCTGCAAATTACTGTGAGTTTTATTGCTGTGGAGTCTGTGATACACTCACACTCTGCACATTACTGTGAGTTTTATTGCTGTGGAGTCTGTGATACACTCACACGCTGCACATTACTGTGAGTTTTATTGCTGTGGAGTCTGTGATACACTCACACACTGCACATTACTGTGAGTTTTATTGCTGTGGAGTCTGTGATACACTCACACTGCACATTACTGTGAGTTATATTGCTGTGGAGTCTGTGATACACTCACACACTACACATTACTGTGAGTTTTATT
Organism: Pelodytes ibericus; assembly: GCA_036172795.1. Taxonomy (NCBI): domain Eukaryota; kingdom Metazoa; phylum Chordata; class Amphibia; order Anura; family Pelodytidae; genus Pelodytes; species Pelodytes ibericus. The sequence goes on along the minus strand of CM069860.1, from coordinate 10,688,915 downwards.
GCGGTGGAGTCTGTGATACACTCACACACTGCACATTACTGTGAGTTTTATTGCTGTGGAGTCTGTGATACACTCACACACTACACATTACTGTGAGTTTTATTGCTGTGGAGTCTGTGATACACTCACACACTGCACATTACTGTGAGTTTTATTGCTGTGGAGTCTGTGATACACTCACACGCTGCACATTACTGTGAGTTTTATTGTGTGGAGTCTGTAATACACTCACACACTGCACATTACTGTGAGTTTTATTGCTGTGGAGTCTGTGATACACTCACACTCTGCACATTACTGTGGGTATTATTGCTGTGGAGTCTGTGATACACTCACACACTGCACATTACTGTGTTTTATTGCTGTGGAGTCTGTGATACACTCGCACACTGCACATTACTGTGAGTATTATTGCTGTGGAGTCTGTGATATTAATATATACACCAGCTAAAATACACACCTTGTTAGCCAAAATAGATAGAATGATTAGTATGTAATATAGCAGTTACACCTCCAAAACGCATGACAATTTAAAGTATCTGCCTCATCTTAGAAACCTCTCATTTCTGGCACAGAGAAGAGAAAGGAAAAATGAACACCATCGTCCGTCTGCTTCTACCCTCTCTATATAATCCATGTTCTGCTCCAGACATGTCAGCAAACGGGCTGCAAGTAATAATTAAAGAGTCAAGTGAGATGTAGCTCGAGTCGGCTGCTCAGGATGTCTAAGTGGTTTGTAGGCAGGACTGTCAGCGGCAGGCGAGGGGCTGGAATTGTCTGTCTGTCACTCGTGGGGCATTCAGCAGCATGTGTAACATGAGAGTCAGGAGATGACACGCTCAGATATACAGACTCAGGTGTCATCACATGCTGAACTTAACTATCACGTAGCTGCCAACAGTGCCAAATTTTCAAGGACAGTCCTGTTTCTTTGGGTCCTGCCGCCCCATCTAATTCAAGCAGCATAACTACTGCCTATGCAGTTTAAATTAGTAGCACTAGCTGCAGACACCTAGTATAGGTCATATATGCTGCATTTGCTAACACAATGTATAGATCAAATTTTATATATATATTTTTTTATTATTCTCTCCTTTCAGAGTATAAACACTGTTTAGGTGACCGTTCGTTTATAGATCACCTTGAATCACGGATGGACAAAATATTTCTGGACTTCAGGAACCAAATAGATCAATTTAGGCGCCAAGGATCCTACCCAATCAAAAAAAGGTTAGGAGCCAGCAGTAGGAATTTTAGGAGCCTTGGCTCCAGGGATTTTTCCTGTGAAATCCGGGATGGCTGGCAAGTATGCATTATCTTCCAGTAAAAACGTTATCCGTAAATATTCATAGAATTATTTTCTTCAGCAGATTTGGAAAAATATTTGAGAACTCATCCTCTCTAGTCTATCATTATCATTATGATACTCAGTAAGGGAGATCTCATACAGGTGTCCAACACCCATGTGTATGACATCATCAGTGCGCGCATGCAAATCAGGAGTCCCCATATTGCTTATGACATCACATAGGCTCAGTGCGTCCAACCGCTCCCTTTACGCCATAATCCTGAGTATACAGCTGTACACCGAGAATCTGCAAATCAGTTCCAGGGGATGGGCTACTTTTTCGGCATGCTCCATTATGCAAAATTAGACATAATGTAGCATGCAAAAAATATCATGATAAAAGAGCGAGTGTAAGAGAAAAATATTAACCTATGTGTAATTGAAAGTATAGACATTACAAATAGAAAGAATACAAATAAAGTAGCTTATAGAGCCCTCTTTTTGTTCTCGATTGCTCTAGACATGTAATCTTTCTTCATCTGACCCGATACTGAGCCCTCTTTGCCCAGTATAGAAACATACAATGTGTCGGCAGATAAGAACCATTCGGTCCATCTAGTCTGCCCAATTTTTTTTGAATACTTTTATTAGTCCCCCGTTCCCGGTCTTATAGCTAGGATAGCCTTGTGTCTATCCCACGCATGCTTAAAATCCTTGACTGTGTTTACCTCTACCACTTCTGCTGGAAGGCTATTCCATACATCCACTATCCTCTCAGTAAAGTAATACTTTCATTAGTCCCTGGCCTTACCTTATATCTAGGATAGCCTTATACCTATCCCATGCATGCTTAAACTCCTTCACTGTATTAACCTCTACCACTTCTGCTGGAAGACTATTCCATGTATCCAATACCCTCTCAGTAAAGTAATACTTTTATTAGTCTCTGACCTTATCTTATATCTAGGATAGCCTTGTGTCTATCCCACGCATGCTTAAAATCCTTGACTGTGTTTACCTCTACCACTTCTGCTGGCAGGCTATTCCATACATCCACTACCCTCTCAGTAAAGTAATACTTTCATTGGTCCCTGGCCCTATCTTATATCTAGGATAGCCTTATACCTATTCCATGCATGCTTAAACTCCTTCACTGTATTAACCTCTACCACTTCTACTGGAAGACTATTCCATACATCCACTACCCTCTCAGTAAAGTAATACTTTCATTAGTCCCTGGCCCTATCTTATATCTAGGATAGCCTTGTGTCTATCCCATGCATGCTTAAAATCCTTGACTGTGTTTACCTCTACCACTCCTACTGGAAGACTTTTCCATACATCCACTACCCTCTCAGTAAAGTAATACTTTCATTAGTCCCTGGCCTTACCTTATATCTAGGATAGCCTTATACCTATCCCATGCATGCTTAAACTCCTTCACTGTATTAACCTCTACCACTTCTGCTGGAAGACTATTCCATGTATCCAATACCCTCTCAGTAAAGTAATACTTTTATTAGTCTCTGACCTTATCTTATATCTAGGATAGCCTTGTGTCTATCCCACGCATGCTTAAAATCCTTGACTGTGTTTACCTCTACCACTTCTGCTGGAAGGCTATTCCATACATCCACTACCCTCTCAGTAAAGTAATACTTCCTGATATTACTTTTAAATCGTTGCCCCTCTAATTTAAGACTATGTCCTCTAGTTGTGGTAGTTTTTCTTCCTTTAAATATACTCTCCTCCGTTACTGTGTTGATTCCCTTTATGTATATAAATGTTTCTATCATATTCCCCCTGTTACGTCTTTCCTCCAAGCTATACATGTTAAGATGCTTTAACCCCTTTCCTGGTAAGTTTTATCCTTCAACCGCTAAGCTACAATACTGCTAAGATACCGAAACGTGGCACAATGTTTCAGTTAAAGAGAATGTTTTTGCTGACAGTTGCCCTTTAATACAGAAGGCTCAAGCAAAAATTATTATTACCTATCTGCATTTTGAGTACAAGCAGCCAGTACAGGACTGGGAATGTGTGTCCCCCCCAAACAACCCCCAGAAATGATATACAGTTAACAAGACTATCACCTAAACATTGTTTTTCCTGTGCACATAGAGAATAAACAGGATTGAAAATGATCTATACATTGTATTAGCAAAACTGCAAATAAATGTCTAAATTAGGAGAAAAATGTGTTTTAAATGTGTCTGGAGTCTCCTGCTTATGACATCACCTGTGGCACGGTATGCAAATTAACTGCTTTTCAAATAAAAAAATTTGTAATTTACATATCATGTCACAAGCTAAGGACTCCACAGAGACATTTAAATAATTTTTCTCCTTATTTAAGCATTTGTTTGGGATTTTGTTAACACAATATATAGATCATTTTCAACCATTTATTTATTCTCTACATGCGTAGTATAAGCCATGTTTAAGAGATACAGTTCCTTTAACCTTAACGCTAAACACATGATTAAAAACCCACACGTGACACTTACACCCGTTGTATATTGACACTAATAAAAAAAACACTGTCGAAAATTTAACCTGCCGACATCGGCCATGTTTCCAGGGACACATCTTTGTTCCACATGCTGCAGAAAGAGCATGCAAAGTGTAGCCCAGCAGTATGTAGGATGGATATACACACAGACACAATCCAATTCATTAATCATGGTAGGACCTATGAGATCCCCACCCTGATTAATTAATTGGATTGTGTCTGTGCGTATATCCATCTGACTTGCTGCTACTAATATCATAACAGGATAAATGTATAGATATTTATCCAGTGTTATTACATAAACACAGCATAATGTTACGCATTACAATCACAATATTTGACACTTTTTATTCCATTTTCAAGTTATTTTTTTATAGCATGCACAAACGTCAACTGCTATGATTGACTTCTCTTGGGGTGCTTGCTCCCCAAGATCTCATTTGGGTGCGACTATTAAAAGTCACCCACTTTTTCACCTCTATCCAAAAACAACGGCCAACAGAGAAGACACTCTTTTATAACATTGCTCCAAAGAGGGGGTCCCCGACAACTGCGATTTACGATAGGCTCCAAGTACTCCGCTACTTTGGTCTAACGTTTGAAATACCTGTCTCCATTCCTTGCAATGCTCTCTGTATTGAGTAGACTCTTTTATATTATTTATAAAAGTCTATTGTGGGGGCAAAGTTCACTGGTTTCCACAGTAACGCCACTTTTGCCCCCCAATTACCTTTTATGAATACCCCCCCATTTTATGTTATTGTTGATATAATGTCCATATAAAACCAAAACTTGCCCAGGCTCCAAAATAAAATTAAAATCTTCCGTGGGGGTCAATTCTGGGGCAAAGTACTAAAAGCGGTCTAGTCACCATGGAAATGGAATGTTCCATCACTTTTAGAACCTCGCCCCAGAAATGAACTTAATACAGATCCCCTCGGGTATTGAGGATTAATTTTATAATTTAGTATAACTTCAATTAAAGGGTTTGTGGAATAAACTAACAAATGTGTCAGGGCAGTGTCGGCGCGTCTAGTCAGGGCAGTGTCGGCGCGTCTGGTCAGGGCAGTGTCGGCGCGACTGGTCAGGGCAGTGTCGGCGCGACTGGTCAGGGCAGTGTCGGCGCGACTGGTCAGGGCAGTGCCGGCGCGACTGGTCAGGGCAGTGCCGGCGCGACTGGTCAGGGCAGTGCCGGCGCGACTGGTCAGGGCAGTGCCGGCGCGACTGGTCAGGGCAGTGCCGGCGCGACTGGTCAGGGCAGTGCCGGCGCGACTGGTCAGGGCAGTGCCGGCGCGACTGGTCAGGGCAGTCTCGGCGCCACTAGTCAGGGCAGTGTCGGCGCCACTAGTCAGGGCAGTGTCGGCGCCACTAGTCAGGGCAGTGTCGGCGCCACTAGTCAGGGCAGTGTCGGCGCCACTAGTCAGGGCAGTCTCGGCGCGACTAGTGAGGGCAGTATCGGCGCGACTAGCCAGGGCAGTGTCGGCGCGACTAGTCAGGGAGGGAAATGGCTCAGAGGGGCTAATGCATCATCTGTAGCTGTGCAAATCCTCAGGCTTGCAGGTTCAGTTCCTGACAGGGTCATCCTTCAGCAGTTGATAACACAAGTGCCATTAAGCTGGATTAATAGTCTCAGTGTACTTTTCCTGGCACTTGTGGGGGGGGGGGGGGGGGGGGGTGTTTGGTGGTCTCCCCACCCCCCTCTCTCTCATTTATTGGGGTCTGTTATAATAATTAGGCCTTGATCCTGCCCTCCGCGGCCAGCTTCTCGTTCAGCCGGCACAGCAGCCTCAGGAAGCCATCGTTGGGTCCGATCTCCCTCCTCTGGCGGACCGCGGACAGCGCCGCCTTGACGCCCATGCCGTGGCGCAGCATGAGATAGGCGATGACCAGGGTGGGCGAGCGGCTGTAGCCCTCGCGGCAGTGCACGTACACGCGGCCGTCCTTCCGGGAGAGGGCGTGGTCAATGAAGCTGGCGGCCTCCTCGAAGTGGGCGCTCAGGTCGTAGCTCGGCGTGTCATTGGCTGCGATGCCCGCGTACGTCACGCCCGTGCCCTGGTAGAAGGCGGGGCCCGTGTTGACGTGCATGAAGGAGTCTCCCTCCGCCGCGTTCAGGACGTGGGTGATCCCCAGGCGCTGCAGCCTCGCCACACTCTGGGCGATGAACGCGTCGCCCACGTACACCCGGGGGAACACCTCATTGACGTGGTCTGAGGGGAGCATGTAGAAGCCGCCATCATTAGCCAGTAACTCGTTCAGCTCCTGCACGGAGATCTCATAGTCAGACATAGCGCTGGGGGGGTCTGTGACCGACCCTTCCCTGGCTTGGATGTGTGTCTGATCGGCGGGGAGGCGGCTCCCTGCTCCACCACCCCTTCTAGGCGGAGGTTACAGACCAATAGAGAGCAGGAGGGGCAGAGGAGAGAGCATGGGGATTTAATGTCACTGCTGGGGGGGGGAGTGACATGTCCCTGGGGGGGGGTGACATGTCACTGCTGGGGGGGGAGTGACATGTCCCTGGGGGGGGGGTGACATGTCACTGCTGGGGGGTGAGTGACATGTCCCGGGGGGGGGGGGGGGGTGAGTGACCTGTCCCTGGATCATCTGATCAGTGTTATCGTGTAACACTCCATTATTATACACAGATTATTCTATAGGGTCTTATCAACAAAGAGGGAATTGTAAACTTAAGGCTAAAGTAGCAGAGTTGCCCCCCCCCCACCCCCATTCAGCTGCATTGGAGAATTTTTCCAACTCTGCTACTTTGGACTTAAGTTTGCAATTCTCTCTTTATTGATTAGACCCGTTATATCCCTCTGACACTCATTACCAGCTTTCCCTTAAATGCATGACTTATTATTATTATTATTATTTATTTTTGCCCTTCTAAAATACAGGACAGAGAAGTTCCCCAGTTTAATTGCTTCCCCATGGGTTACACTAATGTATACCTCCCACATGTCCCTACTTTCTACACCAAACACTCTTTTCTCCTCTGTTGTCCCTCTTTTCTGGAAGTTCAATTTCTAGTTCGTAGAAGTGTAACTCAGAGCTCCAGAGCTATAAAACTCATAATAAACTGTGTTATAAAGTGCAGTAGATGAGTTTTTTTATATATTAATTTACATATAAGTAAAATACTTCTTAATCTAAACAAGTTACTATATTATTGCCACTATAAAGCATACAATGACATCTGTTGTGATATATGCCAGTCTGTAAATTGCCTGTAAATAACTCCAAGGTTATTTAAGAGATCATTATTAGATACCAGCGGACACCGGTTGTAATATTTCCCCTTTTTGACGGGGGGGGGGGGGGGGGGGGGGGGGAGGCCCAGTACAAATATGTGATTGGGATCAAGTGATTGCACAGTCACACATACCTAGTGTTATCACCATTATATTCGAGGGGGAAATAGCTGAATATTCCCAGATCTGAGTGTGTACAGCTGTACGCTCAGAATATGTAAAACTGAACCAGGGGTGGAGCCTACAATTCTTTTTTAATTAATCAGCTGTAATCTAAAATACTTTTTTTTTTTCCAGGCCTAAGATGGACTTCCTGTGGCTTTTCTGCGTCTATGTCATTTCCGTTTTCGTTTGTGTCTTGTTTTTCTGCTTGGCGGCTGGAAGATCCAGGAGTAATGTGAACCGACTTCTCGACAAAGCAGAGAGGGTGGGTTTGATCCACAATCACACACAAAGAAGTCTCAGGATACTTCTAAAAACTGCTAAACTCAGTCTAGGTCCAGTATTGGGCACCCTTCGGCCACCAGAAATCGTGGACTACATTTCCCTTGATGCTTTGGCATCATTATGGCAGATGTAATCCATAACATCTGTAGTGCTGAAGATTGCTTATCGACGGTCTAGGTGTTCCTTGTTTAAGGGGGTGGGAGTACAATTTAATTTTTTTGCCTTTCAATTTTTTCCATGAAATCAAATTTGAAGAATAATTTTCAGAAATGCTGTTTTTGTAGATATTTTTTTGGATTGCGTTCCCCCTATGCTCTGTTTGATAAGGGGTCCAAGTCTTTTGTCCGTTTGGCTCGCCTTTCCAATTTATTAAAGGGCCAGTTCCGCCTAGCTTATCTTCTGCACATCGTCCACGTTTTTATTATGTGTTGGAATACTCTTCTGTTTATGTTAAGACAATTTCCAGTCCTCTTGTAGTTTTCTATCATTTGCACCGGGGCTTCTAAATTCAGCAGTTTCAAGCACTCGGAATGCAAAGGGGTGGGGCTTCTGCCAGTTCTGGGATGTACCACAAGAAGGGTTGGGGGGGAAGACTTGCTAGAATGCAGGGTTTATCTAAATCCTTCTACCCCCTGTAGGTGGAGATGCTTGTTTTAACATGGATCTTATCCCTGCAGGTGTTCTCCCTCATGATGCCGAGCTGGTTACAGAGATGCTACACAAGTAGTTTCCATACAAGGTGAGGACCGGGAGGTAGATAGACCTGTAGATAATGATGTAATGTGCCCTCCTGGGAATAAAAAAAAAAAAAGAACTGCTGAACCACTTTAAAATGATGGGGCAGTGAAAGTTCTGATGGCTGGTCTAATATAATTAACACTCTTTTAGTACTAGAAGACCTTTTATGTGATATAATCGTGGTTCCATAATACGTTTCCTGCGCTGTGCCTTTAAGGACCAGGGATTTTCCTGGGCCAAGGACCAGAGCGTTTTTCAATTTTTAATATGCGGTTTTTGAAACATAATTTTCCTCTCTCTCATTTAACGCACCCATACAAGTTATATGTTGTTTTTTTAAAGGACAGTTAGAGCTTTCTTTTGATACCCTATACATAACAATGATTTACATTTTAGTATTAAAAAAATACATATAAAAGAGGAAATTTTGGGGGGAAAAAAAGTTTTTTTTCCCCCATTATTTTCCCAATAATAAGCTACACAACTAGTGCAACACTAACCCACTTATCCCCCCTAATTAACTAACTAATAAAAAAGAAAAATATTGGTTCCCAACAAAAAAGACATTAAAAAAAAAAACTCTGAAGAGTGCGATGTCAAATCCATAAAAATCACGCAACAGGCATGCAGGGGTTACATTTTATTAAATAAATATATTAAAATTACCTTTATTTATTAAAAAAAAAAAAACTTTATAAATTGCAAAAATAAAAAAAATTTGTAAAAAAAAAAAAAAACCTAAATGAGGGCCATAAAGTGGAAGGAAACTGATCACAGTTACAAACTGTGATCAGCATTGAAAGGGTTAATCCCCCCCTCACCCCCCTCATACAACGTTCATTATTTATTTATTTTTATTTACAGGTCACTCTCTGTCACAATAAGAATGTGAAGCACAGAGAGTGAATTAGAGGCAGTGTGTGAACACACTGACTTTGCATCTAATTTGCATGTTATCTCGGTGATCACTCGATCACCGCGATCACATGCCCGGAAATCCACCGATCGGGTCCAGGAGCTTTGCCTCGGGTGCGAGGCTTAGTCCTGGACCCATTGCAGACTAGCTGGCGGTGCCCACGGAGCGCCCCGCCGGCTAGACTGCATGACGAGTTAACTCGCCATAAGGTCGCAAAGGGGTTCATTTGGCTGTGCAAAGGTCAGTCGTGAGGGAAGGTGCTCATAGTGGTCCAGTCACCATGGTAACCAATGGAACGTTCCTGCTGATGACATCACTTTTGGAATGTTGACCCAGGCATTACTGGAGATGTATGCACAATTAGATGTCTCTTCCTGGCAGGAGCGGAGCTTTTGTGGTTTTGCACCTGGTTTTGGATGTTCTGGTTTTTGCCGAGTACACCTGGGAGGTGTTTGACTATTGTGTGGAGCTGGAGATAAACTGGCTGCTGCTTTTACTCCCCTACGTATTCATTACAGTCAACCTGTACTACCTCTACAAATGCAGTGTATCCGATCCAGGTAGGAATATTATTTATTTTATATAAACCATCAAAATAATCATCCTTTTTTTATTTTTTCTTCATTCTTTAACCCTTTTAAGGATGAGTTTTTTGGGGGCGATTTTTTAATGTGGTTTATTTTTTTTCCATCCATGATGTGCCAGGAACGACATCTGACTGTAGAGGGTTATATACAGCAAAAAAAATTTTTTTAAAGTTCGGTGGCAGTCAGGAGGAAGGAGAGAGAGAGAGAAGCCCGATACATTTAATAAGTGGTAGTAGAGGAGCATGGATACGGAGAGCGGACATTTTGTTTTGACGTCCGAGCCAGACAATATGTTTTAAGTAGATTGTGAATAAGGATGTGTTTCCTAAAATGCACTACATTTAATTAAGTAGTTCTATCATGATCATTCCAAATGGAAAGCAGGGAATCGTAAAAACGATGGTCTCGCAGAGAGACCCCCACTCAATACAGACCTAGATCAAATAAGTGGGTGAACCCCCGTTCCGATTGGCTGTGCATGTGGTGAAATGGTCAGTGTTTGCCAGCTTTAGATGCTCTCTGAAGGAAGCAAGGGTTGGGAAAAAAGAAGGGGAGAGACTAAGCACTAGTAGATTTGCTTCCTGCTAGTTGGTGTGGTCTGCTGCCAATGGACACATCCCTCATTCTGTCAGACTTTCACCTGAACGTTTGGGGAAGGATTTGCGCCAGTCTGACAGACCAATAAGGTAGCACCTCCACACCCCACGAGCAGATATTGGGAGAAGCAAGTATCCTAGTGGCTTGGCTTCTTCCCCCACCACCAGATCATTTTCAGTTGTATTATCCCATCATTAAGTCTTTAACTCTTCTATTGTAGGGGTGGTAACCCAGCAGAACCAAGAAACCTGCATGCAGGTGTACGAATACGATAACCTCTTGTACCACGTTGGCCGAGAGTGTCGCACCTGTCACCTGCCCAAGCCAGCCCGGTCCAAGCACTGCAGTAAGTATTTCTCACCCCCAGCCTGGAAAAAAAAAAGCCAGATCTATTCAGCAATTTCCCTGCCACGCCCATCATCCATCACTGGCAGTCGGCTGAAGATAAGGTTATACTCCAAGCACCACATGGCAAACTCAGCCTTAATTTTGCAATTCCCTTTTTCATGATTACGGTCTTTAATCACTGACTTGGATCCCGGCATTCCCTCGTTGACCCTTCTATTGCCCGTCTGTCCTGTAGGCGTGTGCGGATGCTGCGTCCAACGCTTTGACCATCACTGTGTCTGGGTGAATAACTGCATAGGTGCCTTGAACATCAGGTTATTCCTGTTCTACCTCTTCAGTTTAACCCTCACCGTCCTCTCGCTGGCCGGGGTCATTACGCTGTTCATCCTGCAGGTGGTGCTGCTGTCCCACATGATGTCTGCGGCCTATGTGGACGCTGACGGGCGGGAGCAAATAATGGGCATTGTGGTCATTGTTCAGGTAAGTTTCAGATCTTCTGGAAGGTGTTTGTTTTGAACAAGGTTCTATAACTCTTTATGAAGAACCGTTGGAGATTTAGTCTGAGAGCGAGATTTGGTTAATTTCTGGGATTTTAGCCCTTAATGAATTCTGGGAAATCAAAAATGGGAATATGGCCAGAAATCGGTCATATTAGGTCGAAAATTTCAGAATTCTACGCATTTTGTCTACAAATCCCGACCTGGTCCCATTTTGGAAAGTGGATAGACCATTTAAGTATCTTGGGTCTAACCTTAGTTTCTGCATCCTTTTGTGATCACTAGATAGGTACAGAACTGTGCTATTCACCTTCCCCATCCTGCCTTGTTTTCACAGCACCTCTTCCTAACCTTTCCACGAATTGTCTTCACACTGGGCTTCCTGTTCATTTTAATATTCCTCATTGGCGGATATGGGGCCTTCATGTTGTACCTGTGCGTCAGCAACCAGACGACGAACGAGTGGTACAAAGCGAGGAGGCCCGGCTTGACTGCCCAGCTAGTCTTTGGATCTTATAAAGGTTATTCAAGAGGACTGGTGGCAAACTTGCAGGAGATATTCCTGCCCCACAGCTATCACAAGAAGAGCAGGTAAACCTTTCCCTGCAACGTTGGTAGACCGAGATCCAAGTCTCCTTACAGGAGCAGCAGGACTGGTACAGCCTCTTTCCACAATAATGGAAGAGAATGGGATTATGTACAAATATAACACCTGCAGAAGATAATCACGGTGCAAACCCTACGTGTGGAGCGCAGAGACTCTTGTTCCTCAAGGCAGGTGCCACATAGAGATGTAAATATTAAATTAAAAACCATAATGCCAAAACTTCTAATAAATGACAGATCGGCCTTGGTCTGATGATGTATTCCTTTCTAGTGCCTAGCTAGTCAAAAACCAAGCGCTAGGACAGTGGCGACCATGTTTGAACTTGATGCCCAATCCCACGCAAGAAGCCACGGTGAAACTGTGTCCTCTCATTCCGGGCATTTTTCTGCCCATTAACCACTGCTCATTCTTGCGCCCCATGCCTTCCGAGAATTTCTCTTCTTCCAAAGAGTTTAAGTAAAAGCTAAACTGCCTAATATATCCACCAATGTCCGTCTTCGATCATAATTCTTACTGGTTTTTCCATGATTGATGGGGATTCTGTAGGTACATGCGGAGTGATCTCTTTTGTGCCATACGTTCGCCATCACTGCACTAGGAGACCAATGGTTGTGGTCTGTCAACAACAGATAGACAGGCTGTAGAGGGGAAGAGCAGCAGCCAACCCAAAAAAAACCATAGCGCAGACTGTATGTAATAGTGTAACAAGCACACAATTTAATAGTAACTCGCAAGATTAGTCCGAATTAGAAGGCACATCATAAGCAAAAACGCGGGGTCAGTCTAGGAACTAAAACAGAGCTACGGCAACAGTGATTTATCGCTTCTGGAGAGCCTGCCCACAACAGGGCAGTGCCACTTCCGGTATGGCACATACGTTTGTTCCTAGGAGTGTTTGCATGTGCACCTAAGGGGCCTTTCCAGTGTTCCTGATGCCTCCTCATTTAATCTTATGATGCACAGGGCACATTATGTGGTTAAAGACTTTGTTTTTTCACAAGCTGCCCATATACTACAATCCAATTTTCCTGGCAAGCCTCTCTGCCGAATGATTGATTGCCCCATGTGATAAATTTATAAATAACTTACACCCCCTCCGGTGTGGACGCTGCCTTCACTCTATACTCCACCAAGTTATGCCACACAATAAAAATACAGAACGAAGGGGGAGGATAAAAAAAAATACATGTTGTGTAGTATGTAAAAAAGAAATAATGGGGATGATATAGTGCATGCATCACCATTTTATTTTACATACTACTTTGTGTTTTTTATCCCCTCCCCCCCCCCCCCCCCCCCCCACCACATGGTACCACGACCGGGGCTGTGTATAAGGAATACAGGTATACAAACCTATCATACACATGTAACATTTAAAACGGAGCGATGTGGGGGATCTTGTATCAGTGGTTTGTCGTTACTCATTACAGCTCATTTATAACAATTGGAAGCAGCAGTGTGTGCCCACTGCCATACGGAGTGATGGATAATGATGATTAGATACTGGCAAGCAGCAGGGTACAGTGACTCACACAGCAAGATGAATCAATCCTTGGTGCTCAGTATTCGCATGCTGTGACTGTGGAGATTAAAACATTATTGGGATTTATCTATACATTGTGCTAGATGGCTAAATTAGGAGACAAGTGGGTTTTGACATCTCCTGTGGCTGTATATACAAAACTAGCTCATTTGCATATCAGGCCACAGGTGATGTCATAAGCAGGGGACGTCACAGACACATTTAAAACACATTTTTCTCCTAATTTAGGCATTTGCTTGAATTTTTTGTAAAGCATTTTCTATTCTCTACTTGCATAATAAAAAACAATCTTTATGTGATAAAGGGATTATTGCCTAAACATAGCTTATACAGTGAATGAACAAAAATGATTGAAAAAAATAAATGTATAAATCATTTTCAAACAATACAGAACGGAGGCAGTCGAGGGGGTGTGGGGCGGAGAACAGCATGAGTAGAGTCAAAATGATATCTTTACTGGTGGAGGGGAGCGAAAGCTTTAAACAACACACTTCATAAAAAGGACTGACGGGTCAACTTAAGAATGTAAGACTGCAGGAGCCAGCCTAGAGCTCTATTAATAGAGGAGACTAACAGGTTCCCTGGCTCCTTGTCTTGAAAGCTCACACTCAAAATGTCCATTGGAGTTGAATAACAGATTCTAGAAAACTCATGGTCACAAGTTGCCCCCTTCACCATGACAAAGACACTGTATAGTGAAGACAGCTGTAATTATTACTTTAGCATGTAAAGCTAAAATAATAGAACGTAGTGTTAAAGTGCAAGAGTGCTACATCTGCATTAAATGTGCACTATACTGGAACAAACAGGCACTGCACACAACACAAGAAAGCAATTTTCTTTAGTAACTTCCAAAAAAACCAAGAAAGTTTGTTTTAACAGACAGTCATTGACTTGGAGGTAATGGAGGATGTGCTATTCCTCAAGGATATACCAGGTACCAGGGATGAGGGCAGGTCACACAGTTTCTATAGATGGAGCCCAGATATAGGGGGGATGGGACACTTCATCGTGACTGCTTCCGCGCAGCCGCTTCACCGCCGACTCTGCCGCACAAGACAGCTCGTCGCGGGAGATTTCATCGCTAAAGGTAAGTTTATTTCAGTATTTTAGTAAGGGTGGTTAGAATTAGGGTTTAGGGGGTTAATTTTAGTATTAGGGGTCGGGGGTTAGTATTAGGGTTTAGGGGGTTAATTTTTGTATTGGGGTTTGGGGGGGGGAATCATTTATTTTCTTTTTAATTTTACATTTGTAAGAGCTGTCAGCTCTTACATGGCCGCGATGAAACAGCCACGTTCTAACTGCCGCGCTGAACTGTCAGCGATGAAGTTGCGGCGAAGAAGTGTCCGAGACCCCAGATATAGAGCATGATAAACATTGCATAGGTCTGAAAAGCTGAATTCTCATGTTAACCCTTCCCACAATCTCTGCCAGCTTTGGGGTACACAGAATTCTGGGGAAATTCAAACTTAAGGCCAAAAGTAGTAGACTTGGAAACCTTCTCCCTTTCAGCTGAATTACAGAGAATGTTTCAATAATCGCGATTACTTGTTTGGGTCAGTAGGATGCAAGTGGCAAAATCTGCATCAATAACTCCCTTACCTGCCCTAAACACAATTCTCCTCCCCCTAAGGTTTCCAGAACCAATCAGCTTCCACTAAGTGGGAGGAGCCACTGCAGATAATTGTATGCAAAGCAGTCAAGATGGCCACTTGCACTAGCGAGCAGACCAGCCAGATTTATTACATATACACTGGCAGTTTGGTTTGGAAACCCCATTATAGATGTTTGCTAGTTGAATAGACTATAGGGAGAAATGACTGGTCCACTTTAAACTTGAAAAAACAAAAACAAAAATCGAGACAGGTATCATTCTTGGCTTTCCGTTTTGTATTGACCAATTACACAGGATTTTATTTTGGTTTGGATTAGTACATCAGGACCCAGATTAATCAATCAATCTGCAATGTGGTTTCTTTTAGATACCATATACTATTGAATTGGGCTTTGGACCAAACAATACATCCTAGCAGGACATTAAAAGGTTTAGTATCCCTTATCCAAACCTCCAAACCTTTGGGATATGGGTCAGTTCGGATATGGAATACTCCCCTTCCTGGCGCCCTGGATGTGAGGTTCCTTTGCTTCAACCTCCCAGGCACCGTACATTTGGGGCTACCTCATGGGACAGGTCATTTCTCCAGCCCCACCGCTAAATGATCTACATTACCTAAGCTGCTCCCATTGGATTCAGGTAATGTAGATCACTTATAGGGCCTGGCGCTGCCAAAATGATTCGTTATCCGAAATACTGCTGGTCTCAAGCCTTTCGGATAAGGGATATTCAACCTGTACCAGTAAAATTACTGCAAGGTAAATTATTCCCAATGGAAGGAGGGCTTTTTCTACTGGCGGTATGGCGATGAGCTGCTGGCACATAGATCTAAAACCAGTATCTATTTCCCAAACCCTTGTGTCTTATGTAAACCAGTGCAGCAACACGCAGTCATGCAGATTGGCTACTATCAAACAGTCATTATCAATATGGTTGTATTGTGTTAAAGATGATAAACACCCCCTATCCAATCTCCCGTCCCCACACAAATAGCCGTGCTGTAGATTCCCCAACTAAAAGTTTAAAAAAAAAAAACTTCCCCCGTGTGGCGTTTGGTACAGTCTGGAATATACCATACTCACAATGCATAGCATAGCCATTAATAGTTTCATTTATGATTGGAGAGCTGCAGATTTCTCAATGTGAGAAGCATTTGGGTGCAGGAACCCATCAAAGTACAATCAAATCTAAGACCCCAATAGGCAAATCAAGCCCCTCAAGGAGGAGAGGCAGGGGGCGTTTGCTACCCGTGAGGCTTTTGAAAAAAGGCGCAGGTAGAAGAGTTTCAAGGTCTTGGTTGCTTCGATCAGTGGTCATATTTTAAAAAAAAAAAAAAAAAAAAAAAGTTCTTCACACAGGTCCCCAGAACGTGAAATTATTCTTTTCACAATCCAGCGAGGGGCTGAGCCACATTCAAGGGAGAGCAGTACATTTGAGCACCACGGGTGGAGTAAACCTTTTAATGAAACCCCAAAAATATTGAGAGGGTTTTTTTTTTTGGTCAGTAGGGGGTGATAGCTTCATTTGTCCATTCCCTGGACATTTCACCCCACCACCCCCGGTAGGTTATACGATAACCGTCTGCACCTCCAACTCTCCGTCGTGAGAGGTTATCACAAACTCTCCCACGTGCCCCATCATCTCCTCTGTGGGCAGGTCCTTCGCTAGCACAGGATGTTCCCGGATAGCCGAGGCCAGTGTCATGGCCACCTGTTCGGTGAGGGATTCTGGGGTGGCTATGGTAATCGTGTCCGTGGTAGAAACTTCCTCCATTCTGTGCACGCTGCTGCCATCGAGAGTCAAGTTCTGGACAATGATCTGCTGCCCTGGGGTGGCCGTGCTCACGATTTGTTGTACCACTTCCAAAATGTGGCTGTCCACCTGCGTAAAGAAATTATAGTGAACCATTTCCTTTGGGGCAGGGATTTTTTGAAAGGTAGAAACGACCAGTCTCGGATGTCTGGGAACGACATATCCCATGATGCTCGGTCAGCCTCAAGTCTGAGTGGGATATGTAGCTCTCAAAAGATCTACAGTGCCAAGGTTAACTATCATGGTCTGTGAAATCTAGGTGCTCACCTCATGAGTCTCTGTCCCCTGAAGAAGTTCTGTGGCTTCGCTGGTTTCTATATCTTCAGTGGCCTTCAAAACAAATAACATATGTTCTCCTTTTACACACAATGTCACAAAGACAGGTCATGCACAAAATGGCAGCAGAGGCTCAGACAGGTGCCAATTGACAGACAAACTGGAATCACAATTACCGTAGTACATAAACTATATTAGGACTATCAGTGTGTAAAAATGATGGTGGCAGCAGATGAACTTTTTTGGGGGAAATATTTTTTATTTTTAAAGCACCTCTGGTACAGGAGAGAGAACAGTTCTCGCATGGCAACAACCATTCTAGAAACAATTGAAAAAAACTGTCAAAAGACAGAAAAGGGATATGTGGCTGCCCAAGACAAAGAATTACGACATAATGCTTTATGAATGAAAGAGGGAATTTCAACTTAGGCCCAAAGTAGCTGAATAAGAGAGGAGCCACTCTGCTACTTTGACTTTTAAGTTTGAAATTCCCTTCTCAATTCCGTCTATTACCAAAAGACAAATGTGGCAAAAATGACCTTAAGTTTAACCCCTTCGTGACGTTAGGACGTACTATGCCATCCTGACTAAGTGCCTAAAAGTCGTTAGGACGGCATAGTACGTCCTGTATTAAACAGCCCAACGCGGCTCCCAGCGATGAGCTTTTCTCCGTTCCCGCTGCAGGCACTTGCAGCGGGATCCCATCTGTCATCTGAGGCCACTTTGAGTGGCCTCAGTCTGACAGGGGAAATGTAGCCGGTGCTCAAAGCAAGCACCGGCTACATTTCTCTAAATCGCGCCGTGACATCCGGAGGTCTCGCGATATTTTGGCAGGGACCCACAGGGTCTATTAAGACCCTGATCGGGTCTCTGCCATAGTGTTCCTGGCTACCGATCACCTTGTGGCCAGGAACAATTTATGACGTTTTGGTGCTTGTGTCGTTTGGGACGCAAGCACCTTGCGTCATGAAGGGGTTAATAAAAAGATTGTATCAAGTGTAGATTTATAAAAAAAAAATATTTAATGAAAGAATACAAATCAAGTTACTTATTGAGCCTTCTTTACTCCATATAGCTCTCTCAGGGGGCAGACATGTTGGTTAGAATCTTTACTCCATATAGCTCTCTCAGGGGGCGGACATGTTGGTTAGAATCTTTACTCCATATCGTTCTCTCAGGGGGCAGACATGTTGGTTAGAATCTTTACTCCATATGGTTCTCTCAGGGGGCAGACATGTTGGTTAGAATCTTTACTCCATATCGTTCTCTCAGGGGGCAGACATGTTGGTTAGAATAGTTACCCCATATACTTCTCCCAAGGGGGAGACATTTTGTTTGGAATCTTGGGTCAGATCTTCACTCACCTTGGTTCAGATGACCAAAGATCTGACCAAAGATTCTAAACAAAATGTCTGCCTCCTGGTAGAGCTATATGGAGTAAAGATGGCTCAGTAATGTACTTTATTTGTATTCTTTCATTAAAGCATTTCTATATAACATGCCTGCACTTGATACAATCCTTTAAATTAAAAACAACTTCATTTTTTGCTCCAGTTGTCCAATAATAAAGCCCTTAGACGTTGGTTGGACACTGTTCTGATAAGTCACGACACTGAAGAAAGCACAATCTGTAGCTTACGCTCTCATCATTAGTCCTCACTCCAGCCAATAACCTCTTCTTACCTCGATGATATATTCCTGAGTGTCAGCAACTACAGAAGAGAATTCCACGAGCACCGTGTGGGGCTCCTCACTGCTAATGTGGGTGTCCATCGTGTCGGAATTCGTGCTGTCTACTCCGGCCGTCGAGTCTTCGGCCTTGCTCATGTTTAAAGCAAGCATGCAGCCACCTACCAATGGGAACAAAGGACATTTATTAAAAAAATATATATAATTATTGCTACAGATCTTTACAAAATAAACACATAGCAGGTGAAACAAAGAAAAACTAATCAATCATTTGTGAAAACAAACCTGGCATATGTGATAACGGTCACCCTAAACATTGCCTATATTGCAGAGAAATAAAATGAGGATATTAATCTTTGATGTGTTGGCAGCAAATGCATGAAATAAGAGAAGTATAGGGTTTAAATGCGTCTCCTGGTTATGACATCACCTGTGGAATGGGAAATGTGTAATTTGCATATCGTGCCACAGGTGATGTCATAAGCAGGAGACTCCACAGGCACATGTATCACTAAATTGTGTGCATAAAATGACACAAAGTACAGACCATATTTTTGTTCTCTCCTGTCACAGTATGAGCAATGTTTAGGTTTCAATAGTCCCTTTAAGAATATAGGAGGGGCTTGTGGCACCTAGACAAGTGATTTGTTTTATATTCCTTTGTCTAGCGTTCTCCTTTGAAGCGGGAGGCTGGCACAAAACCAGAACAGCCACCAAAACACCTATTTGTCTGGGGTCCATTGCTACCCTTTAATATATGGATCTCCATGTTGGGTATTAAAGGCCGTCCCCTTCCAATAAACTTTAGTCCTCATTACCGTAAGCTAGCGTCCAATTCTCCCAGTGGTGTAAAAAGTACTTGGATCTAGTGATCCAACAGGAGAAGGAAGCCCTGAACAACGGCCAAGTACCAGTCGGGGAGAAGCCTGGTTCCCATCACAGTGATCTCTCTTTTGTTCATTTACATATCAAGTTATACGATGAGGTCATAGACTGGAGACACCACAAAAACTCAAATCTATTTTATTTATGTTGTGCATTGATGTACAAACAAGATTTAAAGAGATAGAGCCCCCCCCCCTCCCCCATAAAGCTGAACCCCATTTAAGAGCGAGGCTCTGGATCCAGGGACTCACATCCAGAGATCTCGCTTACAGAAGTTAAAAATTCAGCGTCATGGGATCCATCGGATCACAGTGATCTACAGGGAAAGCGTAACATCGTTACTGGATTTACCTGTATTATTTAGTTATTACTGCAGCCCCTGAATGCCGAGAGACCCCCCAATGAGAATCCCACCTGTAGGGTTTGAAAGGAGCCTGCGAGGCAGCAGCCAAGATTTACCTTTGGTTCGTATATGCCGGTTCAAAGTCCCGTGTTCGGCAAAGCCTCTGCCGCATTTGTGACATTTAAAGGGCTTCTCCCCCGTGTGATGGCGGATGTGCCGGACGAGGGATCCTTTCTCCCGGAAGCTGTTGGGGCAAAATTGGCAGGCGTACGGCTTCTCTGCCAGGTGTGTGCGGAAGTGAACCTGCTGAGCGTTCTACGGGGGGGGGGGAGAAACCAAGGACAGCGCTGTAAGAAATGTATTACGGCGCTTCAAAACTGGCACCAAAGAGCAGTACATCAATGGGTTAGACAACGCGTTTCGCACTGTTTTTGCTCAATTATAGGATCTTGGCCCTCCCATGGCCTGCACTAGAGGAGACAAGCAACGCATATTTTTTGCGTTGGGCACCCTTTCAGTTTTTCTGTGCCTGGCTGAGTGTCCTCACTAGCCAGTTATTTAGCGCAGGCACGCTGAAGTGTCAGTGCTACCTTCTGTAATTAAGTCTATGGTGTAATAGTGCCAGCTTAAATAATGTAGTAATGAGATATACTGGCAGACCTAACACTAGATAGACCTAGCACTAGATAGTGCTACCTGCGTAAAATTAGTCTGTGGCGCTGACACTCCAAATCGAAGGTAACTTAATAAACTACACGTGCTGGTGTGAGAGCATTGATCACAAGAGCTTGCAATCTACAGATGAAGGACGTACCTTTGTTTTGTACCTTTTGCCGCACCTGGAGCAGCTGTACGGCCTGACGTCTGAATGCACTCTCATGTGACCCTTAACGTGCGCCACCGTCTTGTACGTCTTCCCGCACACGCCGCACTTGTACTTCCGGTCGCTGCAGTGGGATTCCTTGTGCTTTCTTAGTAGGTGGGCTTTGAGGAATTCCCTGTTACAGACCTCGCACCGGTACATCTGACAACCTGCTGGGTAACATTGCCATCAATGCAGTGCGTCTTCCCCCGGCGTAACCCTAAGTATACCAGCGTGAGAAGACATCCTCTCCCAGAGCTCCGTACACAAGATAATGAACCGGTGGGACTCACTGCCACGAGAGGTAGTGCTATCAACCACAACAGATGCATTTAAACATGGTCTGGATGTTTTTTCTTTTAGAAAAGCAGACCATACCGGGCTATTAATAATAGAATAAGCGTTAATAATAGAGCTTCTAGATCCAAGGAAAAATCTGATTGCCCTTTTGGAGTCAAGAAGGAATTGTTCCCCCAGGAGGCAAAATTCGAAATAGCTTCCTTAGGAGTTCTTTTGGATCACAAGCTGGAATGATAGGTAGAAGGGTTGAACTTGATGGACTTGTTTAGAATCTTCGGACAGTTCTTCATTCCCATTGGTTCAGGTGAAGGCAGAACTGACCCAAGATTCTAAACAACATGTCTGCCCCGTTAGAGCTAAACAGAGCAAAGAACGCTCAATAAAAGTATATTATTTATATTCTTTAATTAATGCACTTCTATGCTAAACTATCTACACTTGATGAAATCTTTCAAGTAAACGTGAGTCGATTTTTTGTGAATAGCCCCCAGAGGCTCAAACTTCAGAGCGCTATGAGAAAAGGGAAGACTGCCCACAAATGGTAAATTAAGAACTGAATCAAGCTGGGCCGCAGCAAGTTAACCTGTTTATTCATATGTGCTATAAAGGCTTTATATGGGATTCCCCCTCTTCGCTCATTATGATGGTTATGAGTCCTGGCTAAGGCTGGGATTCCCCCTCTTAGCTCATTATGATGGTAATGAGTCCTGGATAAGGCTCGGATTCCCCCTCTTAGCTCATTATGATGATTATGAGTCCTGGCTAAGGCTGGGATTCCCCCTCTTAGCTCATTATGATGGTAATGAGTCCTGGATAAGGCTGGGATTCCCCCTCTAAGCTCATTATGATGGTAATGAGTCCTGGATAAGGCTGGGATTCCCCCTCTTAGCTCATTATGATGGTAATGAGTCCTGGATAAGGCTGGGATTCCCCCTCTTAGCTCATTATGATGGTAATGAGGCCTGGATAAGGCTGGGATTCCCCCTCTTAGCTCATTATGATGGTAATGGGTCCTGGCTAAGGCTGGGATTCCCCCTCGTAGCTCATTATGATGGTAATGAGTCCTGGCCAAGGCTGGGATTCCCTCTCTTAGCTCATTATGATGATTATGAGTCCTGGCTAAAGCTGGGATTCCCCCTCTTAGCTCATTATGATGGTAATGAGTCCTGGATAAGGCTGGGATTCCCCCTCTAAGCTCATTATGATGGTAATGAGGCCTGGCTAAGGCTGGGATTCCCCCTCTTAGCTCATTATGATGGTAATGAGTCCTGGCTAAGGCTGGGATTCCCCCTCTTTGCGATTATGATGGTAGTGAGTCCTGGCTAAGGCTGGGATTCCCCCTCTTAGCTCATTATGATGATTATGAGTCCTGGCTAAGGCTGGGATTCCCCCTCTTTGCTATTATGATGGTAGTGAGTCCTGGCTAAGGCTGGGATTCCCCCTCTTAGCTCATTATGATGGTAATGAGTCCTGGCTAAGGCTGGGATTCCCTCTCTTAGCTCATTATGATGGTAGTGAGTCCTGGCTAAGGCTGGGATTCCCCCTCTTTGCTATTATGATGGTAGTGAGTCCTGGCTAAGGCTGGGATTCCCCCTCTTAGCTCATTATGATGGTAATGAGTCCTGGCTAAGGCTGGGATTCCCCCTCTTAGCTCATTATGATGGTAGTGAGTCCTGGCTAAGGCTGGGATTCCCCCTCTTTGCGATTATGATGGTAGTGAGTCCTGGCTAAGGCTGGGATTCCCCCTCTTAGCTCATTATGATGATTATGAGTCCTGGCTAAGGCTGGGATTCCCCCTCTTTGCTATTATGATGGTAGTGAGTCCTGGCTAAGGCTGGGATTCCCCCTCTAAGCTCATTATGATGGTAATGAGTCCTGGATAAGGCTGGGATTCCCCCTCTTAGCTCATTATGATGGTAATGAGTCCTGGATAAGGCTGGGATTCCCCCTCTTAGCTCATTATGATGGTAATGAGGCCTGGATAAGGCTGGGATTCCCCCTCTTAGCTCATTATGATGGTAATGGGTCCTGGCTAAGGCTGGGATTCCCCCTCGTAGCTCATTATGATGGTAATGAGTCCTGGCCAAGGCTGGGATTCCCTCTCTTAGCTCATTATGATGATTATGAGTCCTGGCTAAAGCTGGGATTCCCCCTCTTAGCTCATTATGATGGTAATGAGTCCTGGATAAGGCTGGGATTCCCCCTCTAAGCTCATTATGATGGTAATGAGGCCTGGCTAAGGCTGGGATTCCCCCTCTTAGCTCATTATGATGGTAATGAGTCCTGGCTAAGGCTGGGATTCCCCCTCTTAGCTCATTATGATGATTATGAGTCCTGGCTAAGGCTGGGATTCCCCCTCTTTGCGATTATGATGGTAGTGAGTCCTGGCTAAGGCTGGGATTCCCCCTCTTAGCTCATTATGATGATTATGAGTCCTGGCTAAGGCTGGGATTCCCCCTCTTTGCTATTATGATGGTAGTGAGTCCTGGCTAAGGCTGGGATTCCCCCTCTTAGCTCATTATGATGGTAATGAGTCCTGGCTAAGGCTGGGATTCCCTCTCTTAGCTCATTATGATGGTAGTGAGTCCTGGCTAAGGCTGGGATTCCCCCTCTTTGCTATTATGATGGTAGTGAGTCCTGGCTAAGGCTGGGATTCCCCCTCTTAGCTCATTATGATGATTATGAGTCCTGGCTAAGGCTGGGATTCCCCCTCTTTGCTATTATGATGGTAGTGAGTCCTGGCTAAGGCTGGGATTCCCCCTCTAAGCTCATTATGATGGTAATGAGTCCTGGATAAGGCTGGGATTCCCCCTCTTAGCTCATTATGATGGTAATGAGGCCTGGATAAGGCTGGGATTCCCCCTCTTAGCTCATTATGATGGTAATGGGTCCTGGCTAAGGCTGGGATTCCCCCTCGTAGCTCATTATGATGGTAATGAGTCCTGGCCAAGGCTGGGATTCCCTCTCTTAGCTCATTATGATGATTATGAGTCCTGGCTAAAGCTGGGATTCCCCCTCTTAGCTCATTATGATGGTAATGAGGCCTGGCTAAGGCTGGGATTCCCCCTCTTAGCTCATTATGATGGTAATGAGTCCTGGCTAAGGCTGGGATTCCCCCTCTTAGCTCATTATGATGATTATGAGTCCTGGCTAAGGCTGGGATTCCCCCTCTTTGCGATTATGATGGTAGTGAGTCCTGGCTAAGGCTGGGATTCCCCCTCTTAGCTCATTATGATGATTATGAGTCCTGGCTAAGGCTGGGATTCCCCCTCTTTGCTATTATGATGGTAGTGAGTCCTGGCTAAGGCTGGGATTCCCCCTCTTAGCTCATTATGATGGTAATGAGTCCTGGCTAAGGCTGGGATTCCCTCTCTTAGCTCATTATGATGGTAGTGAGTCCTGGCTAAGGCTGGGATTCCCCCTCTTTGCTATTATGATGGTAGTGAGTCCTGGCTAAGGCTGGGATTCCCCCTCTTAGCTCATTATGATGGTAATGAGTCCTGGCTAAGGCTGGGATTCCCCCTCTTAGCTCATTATGATGGTAGTGAGTCCTGGCTAAGGCTGGGATTCCCCCTCTTTGCGATTATGATGGTAGTGAGTCCTGGCTAAGGCTGGGATTCCCCCTCTTAGCTCATTATGATGATTATGAGTCCTGGCTAAGGCTGGGATTCCCCCTCTTTGCTATTATGATGGTAGTGAGTCCTGGCTAAGGCTGGGATTCCCCCTCTTAGCTCATTATGATGGTAATGAGTCCTGGCTAAGGCTGGGATTCCCTCTCTTAGCTCATTATGATGGTAATGAGTCCTGCCTAAGGCTGGGATTCCCCCTGGCTATAAATAACAAACTTACCTTCGTGCCCCTTTAAGTGTACTTTCAATCCGTTAGCGCTTTTGCAGTTCTTTCCACACTGCGGACAGTAAAGTCTCTGGCTTCCGTTCCCTTTTGTACCATCTGTCTATTAGAAAGAGGGGGAGAAGAAATCAATGGTGTTTTTTCCCAAACATGTGCCCATCTTCAGATCTGCCCTAAAAACTAAACTTCGCCTACACCCAAGACAGACTAGCACCTACAAATGGAAGGGGGCACAGCAGGTGTTTAAATAAAGGATTAGGTTCAATTATTACTCCAGCCCCCCCGAGACAGAAGGTTCTAAAATCTGAACTATCAGCAGGGATCTAGCACTGGTTACCATGGCGATGGCTCCACTTTTTAGAACCATGGTATAGATTGCTCCAGATGTGTACCATGGTTTAAATTATATATATATATATTGGTCAGTGACCCAGAGATTAATGGCTGAATGGAAGAGGGGCCAGCCCCCAAAATGGGTATGTCTGGAATTAAAAGACTGAACCCAGAAAAAAAAGGGAATTACCTTCCAAAAAAAAAGTCTAGACTACCCCCCAAAGAGGAGTTCTTAACCCTACTCCCTCCCATCGACTAGGTGGAATAAAAAAAAAAAAATTTAGCCAATCCCCCATCAGTTGGTTGTCAAACCCAGTACTTAATGTGTCTAACATGGCTACCTAGAGCAGGTCTGGGTGTAAAACAGGGCTGTCAAACTGCAGCCCTCCAGCCTAAGTCTCCCATGATGCTCAGTCAGCTAAGAAGTTGGCAGGGGAGCATGGGACATGTAGTTCCCCCAGTGCAGAAAGGCCGTAGTGAGGTACCACAGAATTATATTATTTATAGGTGCTCGAGTCTCCGTCAGCGGTGCCTCTGCACACACACATACCGTGTCCTCCTCATTAACTTGCGGCTTCAGCTCCCCATTCAGTAGTATCTCCTCGGATGAGGTTATACAGGTCTCTTCGCTCTCAATATCCTGCACGGTCACAGTCTCAATCACAATGCCAGAGCTGCTCATGGTTTGGTGCAGGAAGCTGTCACAGTCCAACTCCACCTCTCCTGCACACTGCTCCCCCCCTGCAACCTGAGGTACGAGACAAGAAGATCTGGATCAGTAACCCTGGCAGAAACGGCTCAACCCCACACCGCCCGTTTGGAAGTGTAGAAACCC
This sequence comes from Pelodytes ibericus, assembly GCA_036172795.1. NCBI lineage: Eukaryota > Metazoa > Chordata > Amphibia > Anura > Pelodytidae > Pelodytes > Pelodytes ibericus. The sequence goes on along the minus strand of CM069860.1, from coordinate 10,662,785 downwards.
AATTTACAAATATATGAACCTTATCCCACGCATGCTTAAACTCCTTCACTGTAATAACCTCTACCACTTCTACTGGAAGACTATTCCATACATCCACTACCCTCTCAGTAATGTAATACTTTCATTAGTCCCTGGCCTTATCTAATATCTAGGATAGCCTTATACCTATCCCATGCATGCTTAAACTCCTTCACTGTATTAACCCCTACCACTTCTAATGGAAGACTATTCCATGCATCCACTACCCTCTCAGTAATGTAATACTTTCATTAGTCCCTGGCCTTATCTTATATCTAGGATAGCCTTATACCTATCCCACACATGCTTAAACTCCTTCACTGTATTAACCTCTACCACTTCTACTGGAAGACTATTCCGTGTATCCACTACCCTCTCAGTAATGTAATACTTTCATTAGTCCCTGGCCTTATCTTATATCTAGGATAGCCTTATACCTATCTCATGCATGCTTAAACTCCTTCACTGTATTAACCTCTACCACATCTACTGGAAGACTATTCCATACATCCACTACCCTCTCAGTAATGTAATACTTACATTAGTCCCTGGCCTTATCTTATATCTAGGATAGCCTTATACGTATCCCACGCATGCTTAAACTCCTTCACTGTATTAACCTCTACCACTTCTACTGGAAGACTATTCCATATATCCACTACCCTCTCAGTAGTGTAATACTTTCATTAGCCCCTGGCCTTATCTTATATCTAGGATAGCCTTATACCTATCCCATGCATGCTTAAACTCCTTCACTGTTTTTGCCTCTACCACTTCTACTGGAAGACTATTCCATGCATCCACTACCCTCTCAGTAAAGTAATACTTTCATTAGTCCCTGACCTTATCTTATATCTAGGATAGCCTTGTGCCTATCCCACGCATGCTTAAACTCCTTCACTGTATTAATCTCTACCACTTCTACTGGAAGACTATTCCATGCATCCACTACCCTCTCAGTAAAGTAATACTTTCATTAGCCCCTGGCCTTATCTTATATCTAGGATAGCCTTATACGTATCCCACGCATGCTTAAACTCCTTCACTGTATTAACCTCTACCACTTCTACTGGAAGACTATTCCATGCATCCACTACCCTCTCAGTAAAGTAATCCTTTCATTAGTCCCTGGCCTTATCTTATATCTAGGATAGCCTTGTGTCTATCCCACGCATGCTTAAACTCCTTCACTGTATTAACCTCTACCACTTCTACTGGAAGACTATTCCATACATCCACTACCCTCTCAGTAATGTAATACTTTCATTAGTCCCTGACCTTATCTTATATCTAAGATAGCCTTATACCTATCCTACACATGCTTAAACTCCTTCACTGTATTAACCTCTACCACTTCTACTGGAAGACTATTCCATGCATCCACTACCCTCTCAGTAATGTAATACTTTAGTTCTACGTAATATAGTCATTTATTTCCTCTTATAAGTTAGACATTCTCTCTCCAATTGTACATTTATACAAGCAATGATAAAAAAAAATTATCCATGATGGGGGAGGGTTTCCCCTTATTTTACTTAGCTGGCAATTCGGTGGACAGAATGTATAGATATTTTTTCAGCATTTTTTTTATTCTCGATAGTCACAGTATAGGCAATGTTTAGGTGGACAGAGTTTCTTTAATATTCTCACCACATGCCACAAGTTGTATTTTATAAAATTCATCTATATGGCCCAATGAGGGCTTTTAAAGCATCTAGAATGGACCAGATATAGACCATCTGGGACAATTAGTATAGGTGGGTGGGAAACATCGCTAAAGGTAGGTGGGACCCACTGAGACCAAATCACTTAAAATTCCGTGAGCCATAAGTGTTTTTGTTTAAAAGAAATCACTGATAATGTGGGGTAGAAACCAAGCACTAGGACACCCACTGAGCTCAATTAACAAGGGCTTTCCTGAGATACAGTCACAACAAAATTAAGGAAGCCTTACTGACCGCAACCTAATCCCCCTGGCACAGATACTAAAAAGCGAATCTCCTAGTGCTTAGTTTAAATGATGCATATTTGAAACAAAAGAACGTCTGATTACCTCGGATTCTGTCTGGATTTCGAGGGACTGCACCTGGACATGAACTTCATGTAGTATATTACCCTCAGGATCGGTGACTAAGCGGATCACTGGGGAACTGTCCATGTCATCGCTTGCCATCTGCGAGGACGTGTCGGACATTTTGCTGTAAGTCTCTTCACTGGTAAGAATTTCTTCTGCAAAGAACAAGCCAATCATGAGACTACCCAGGGCTACGCCCTCAAAAGCTACCCAGGGCTACGCCCTCAAAAGCTACGCCCTCAAAAGCTACCCAGGGCTACGCCCTCAAAAGCTACGCCCTCAAAAGCTACCCAGGGCTACGCCCTCAAAAGCTACGCCCTCAAAAGCTACCCAGGGCTACGCCCTCAAAAGCTACCCAGGGCTACGCCCTCAAAAGCTACCCAGGGCTACGCCCTCAAAAGCTACCCAGGGCTACGCCCTCAAAAGCTACCCAGGGCTACGCCCTCAAAAGCTACCCAGGGCTACGCCCTCAAAGCTAACCAGGGCTACGCCCTCAAAGCTACCCAGGGCTAAGCTCCCAGGGCACCTATAAAAGGACTACCAAATAAAAAGGAAGTTATATTTAAACTTTTTTTTAACCCTTACATGTATCTTAATATATACACAAGGTGTGGAGGCTGGCGTTCGCATGCGCCCAGCCAGTTTTTGCATGGAATAGGTAAAGATCCCCTCTGCTGATCCCATGCAAAAAGGGCTACCTCTCTGATACTTATCAGAGGATAAGTTGGCATATACTGTCAAACGTGCATGCTAGTATATCCTCACTGGGAACAACCAACTTTTCACAAGTGACAAATAGATTTGAGTGTTCCTTTAACTGAAAGATTACATCAAGTGTGGCCATTTTAAATAGAAATAAAGTACCTTACTGAGCCCTCTTTGCTCTGCTTAGCACTACCAGGCCCCCTGATGGAACCTTACTGAGCAAATAGGGGTCAATAAGGTACTTTATGTGCATTTTTTTTAATTAAAGCATTTCTATTTAAACTGCCCACACGGGATGTGATCTTTCAATTAAACAGAGCTCCATTTTGTTTTGTCCTTTAATGATCTGTTACCAGTAGCCGTGTGTGTGTGAATGGCTCAGACCTGATGAATAGTCGTCCCGCGTGATCATCTCTTTCTCCATGTTGAGCCGGATTTTTTCCGTGCAGGGCGTGATGGATTTCATGTGCCGGGTCAGCGCTCCGGATTCACGGAAACTCTTCCCGCACTTCACGCAGATGTAAGGCCTCTCGTCTGACGCGTACAAAGAAACAGGAGTGCTTAGTCGGGGGTTACCCCACATGATTATTTGGTTAAACGACAAGATATTATCGAAAAAAAAGTCACCTTCTGGGGTAAGGTTCTAAAAGTAATGGAAAGTACCTACTGCGGAACGTTCCACGTTTAGAACTTTGTCTCAGAGAACTGGAATTTTCTAAATAAGCCCTGGTCAGGGTAGGCAACCTTCGGCACTCCAGATGTTTTGGACTACGTCTTTAAATCTGTGTGCTCTCCTTGACCGTCTATTGCTTTAAACCAGGGGTAGGCAACCTGCGGACTACTTTTCCCATACTCCTCTCCCAGCCTCTTGGCTGAAATAGCATCATGGGAGATGTAGCTGATCAGCAGCTGAAAGGCAGCAACCCTGCTTTAAAAGCTACATGCCATATCCCTCCCCCATGTTCAGAATCCGCATGCTACAATCTGAAGCAGACAGTTCCTCTCTTCCAGTAGTTTATTGGTTCTTTATGACCCCAGCGTCACCCGTCTGTACAGATGAAGGAGGTAACCTACCTGTGTGCCTTCTGTTGTGTCTGATCAGAGACCCCTTTGTCCGGAATGCATTGCCACACAGATTGCACTCGAATTCCTTCTTGGAGCTGTGCGTGACCATGTGTGCTTTTAATATGTTCGCCTGAGACACACAGGGGACAAAGTCAGATCACATAAAACAAGACTGGTTTGTCTTCTGGAGCATTGACAATACAAAGTGGGAAATGTACAAGAAACCATCTCCAACCCCCAAAAACCAACAAACCGTTTTAAAGGTCTTGTCGCACAGCTGGCAGATGAAGCGTCCTTGTTCATCGAGCACCATCTTTACAAACTCGATCGCTCTGGATTCTTCCTGCATCAGATCTTCCTGGCTTTCGTGCCATTCGACTTCCAGCTCCTCGATGTCTCTTCCCTCGCCAGCGAGCTCGCCGTCCTCACTGGCGAGCATATTCTTCGCCTCCTCAGACACTGCGATGAACAAAAGGGCAGAGGTTACACACCTAGGTGACTGTATAATACGACAAACTCTTGTTATCTGCTGAGCCAATATACCCCTCGACTTCAGCTTCTAGATCATGGGCCTTCTAGGCCTGTAAAGAATGGCGTTTCACATCCTAGCAAAAAAAAAATTACTAATGTTTAATTGAAAGATTGCATCAAGTGTCGAAATTTTAATTAGAAAATGTTTTAATGAAAAAATATAAATAATGAACCTTATGGAGTCCTCATTTCTCTGTATAGCTCTAATAGGGAGCGGACATGTTTAGAATCTTCGGACAGGTCTTCATTCCCATTGGTTCAGGTGAAGGCAGATCTGACCCAAGATTCTAAACAACATGTCTGCCCCCTGTTGGAGCTAAACAGAGCAAAGAGCAGTCAATTAAAGTACATTATTTATTTTCTTTCATTAAAGCATTTTCAATCTGCACTTGAAGAAATCTTTCAAATAAAACATTAGTTCATTTTTTGCTACAATGGTCATTTAACAAAATATAGAGTTTCTTTGACCCACTGTATATTCTTACACGCCTGCTCATCGGAGATTAAGAACTCATACGGGAGAGCAAACAAAATGATCTATACATTGCGTTAGCAGAATTGCAAGAAAATGCATAAAATAAGAGAATATATATATGTTTTAAACGGGTCTGTGGTGTCTTCTGCTTATGACATCATCTGTGGCGTTTCCCGCTTATGACATCATCTGTGGCTTGCTATACAAATGTACTTCAGTAAACTAGTGCTCAATGGGAAATGTGTAATTTGCATATCAAGCCACAGGTGATGTCATAAGCAGGAAACGCCACAGATGATGTCATAAGCAGGAAACGCCACAGATGATGTCATAAGCAGGGAACGCCACAGATGATGTCATAAGCAGGGAACGCCACAGATGATGTCATAAGCAGGAAACGCCACAGACATATTTAAACCATAGATTTCTCTTATTTAATGCCTTTGCTTGCAATTCTAACACAATGTATAGATTTATCATTTTTAAGCATTTTTTTCTCTACCGCCATAGAATAAGCCATGTCTAGGGAGATAAGATAATACCATGATGGGAAGGATGACAAAGTGGGCGATGGAGAGGAAATCCTACCTATGTCTGGGGCACTTCTGATCTCTTCAGGTAGAGATGAAGTTTCCACGATCACATGTGAAATGGATACGGAGTCTTCTATGGAGGGGACCACCTGCTGTTACAGACATCACTTTAACAGGACAATACGGACTGTGCACATTACGCAAATTACAGCTGACCCATCAACTAAGTGGAAAAGAGGGGGAAAGGACCGGCACGCGGAAAGGAGAGGCGGAGAGAGTGGGAGGGAAAGGACCGGCACGCGGAAAGGAGAGGCGGAGAGAGTGGGAGGGAAAGGACCGGCACGCGGAAAGGAGAGGCGGAGAGAGTGGGAGGGAAAGGACCGGCACGCGGAAAGGAGAGGCGGAGAGAGTGGGAGGGAAAGGACCCACACGCGGAAAGGAGAGGCGGAGAGAGTGGGAGGGAAAGGACCGGCACGCGGAAAGGAGAGGCGGAGAGAGTGGGAGGGAAAGGACCAGCACGCGGAAAGGAGAGGCGGAGAGAGTGGGAGGGAAAGGACCGGCACGCGGAAAGGAGAGGCGGAGAGAGTGGGAGGGAAAGGACCGGCACGCGGAAAGGAGAGGCGGAGAGAGTGGGAGGGAAAGGACCAGCACGCGGAAAGGAGAGGCGGAGAGAGTGGGAGGGAAAGGACCGGCACGCGGAAAGGAGAGGCGGAGAGAGTGGGAGGGAAAGGACCGGCACGCGGAAAGGAGAGGCGGAGAGAGTGGGAGGGAAAGGACCGGCACGCGGAAAGGAGAGGCGGAGAGAGTGGGAGGGAAAGGACCGGCACGCGGAAAGGAGAGGCGGAGAGAGTGGGAGGGAAAGGACCGGCACGCGGAAAGGAGAGGCGGAGAGAGTGGGAGGGAAAGGACCGGCACGCGGAAAGGAGAGGCGGAGAGAGTGGGAGGGAAAGGACCGGCACGCGGAAAGGAGAGGCGGAGAGAGTGGGAGGGAAAGGACCCGCACGCGGAAAGGAGAGGAGAGGCGGAGAGAGTGGGAGGGAAAGGACCGGCACGCGGAAAGGAGAGGCGGAGAGAGTGGGGGACGATGCGCAGAGCAGGTTAGTATACCTCCTGGCTGCTGACAGCAGTTACTGGGGCTGCCACGCTGGCATCCTGGGCTTTCTGGCACATCTTTTGAATCTTGTGGCGGACAAACTCTTCCAAGTTCGTGAATTCAGCCTGACAACGGCCACATTTATGCACATCATCATCATCTGGAAATAAATACACAAACAAAATAAACCTGGCTGCATTAGCCCCAAATCCCATGAGAACTAGTGTTATTTTCAGGCCATTTATCATATCTTTTTCTTGTTTGACTAAATTTTCCCCGAATCTTTGCCCACGGCAGGCGCCTACTGGGACTGGGCACAGGCTTCCTCTTCTGTTTGGATAATATTACAAAGCCTTGTGGGATAAATGAACTTTCAGCAGAGATAAACATCACGATTTAACGCCTACCATTTCACAGAATGAGTCTGGTCCACTGACAAATCCCAACACTTCATCTAAATAAAACATTAACTTCTGCTAAATAGCAAAAATGATAAAATATATGGCAGGGCTGAAACACCCCCATAAAAGGTACCAGTGATTACAGGAACAATATATATTGTGCTACCGCCATTGCAAAGGATTCTGGGTAGGGATATGCAAATCTGGTCAACAATGATCACCTTTTGGCTCTTAATCCATTTTAAACATGGACGCCTTGAAACTGATCCTTATTGAGAGGATTATGCCTTCCCAGAATCCCTTGCAGTGGTGGTAGCACTGTGAATTTTGTGATTTCTGTGAGAAAAGCAGCCCTCCTGGCTTGTTTGGTGTGTAGAGGTGTGTTTGACCAATGCATCTGCTATCCATGAAACAAAACTAAAATAGCTCCCGGGTTGCCATTCTGCTTCTTACATGGAGGACATTGCAATGTCAGAATCCACCGGGACACTACTCTGCAGTAAAGACACAGGCATTGTATAGTATACAGCAGAGCAGTGGGTAGATAAGAGTGCTAAACACAACAGAACAGTGAAAAAAGATTTTATGCAAGCGGACAATGAATTCTATTCGTGCACCACTCATCCCCTCTGTCTGCCCCGCACCCCTCAATCTTTCCAAATGTTATGCAGCACGCTACAGGTCACCCAAAAGATACAAAGTACTAAATCCTACAGAGCAGCAAGCAGGGTTTAATAATCACATTAATCCCTTTATATTGTCTTAAAAGAAAATAAATTACTAATCTAGCTGCTGAAGTCAACCAATATTTGCCAAGCCCTCTCTGTTAACATAATAAGGCCTGTCTCTTCACGGAGAATTATCCCCACACACATATAATGTATACATGTTTAGAGTTAGAGTTAAAGATACAGTGCTGTGTTCCGAGCAGAACCGAAACACATTAACTGCACATGAACTAATGACATTTGCACCACTACCAGAAGCATCAAAAGTAAAGTGACTTTAGGGCTGGATGTGAATGGATGCTTCGTCCTCACACAGTCCTTTGCTTGTGGGGAATATTAAAATTATTTTGATTTGTGACCAGGTCAGCATTTAGTTTGTTTTATTATACTTGCAAAAAAAAAAATATGAAAAACTTTGACTATTTTCAATAAAATCCAGCACATCTTTTTAGTAAAAGGAAAAAGCATAAAGTGCTACTGGCCACAGATTTATGTGGGAGGTATATTAGTACAGGGGAAAATATATTTAATAATCATCACACAGAAATGAAACATGCAGAACCATAATATTTTATAGAACTTTAATAGTTTGAAAGCTAATGGACACTGCTTGTCCTGTCCGAGACAAGGGCACCTGTGTGTGTTTTATTGGAAGTTTACAACGCGTTTCACAACCAGGTGCAAGCTTACCATTTACCAATGCGTTTCGCACTCTTGTTTACACCTGTGGAACATAAGCTGTTACAGGAGGCTGTGGTGGAGGTTTAATTCTTTTGAAAATAGTTCTCCTTATGTGGAGGTCCATTGATAATGTGTGCCTGGTCAACTCATTATGGGCTTTTAGATTGTAAGCTCCTCTGTGCACAGAGAGAGCATAGTCGTTTGTTCTTGTGTTGCCTCTACTTGTTCAATCACTGAACACTTGCGCACACTGGGGGTCATGCACAAACACGGTGCACACGCCGATTGATCGCCAAATAGTGGGGCTATTGGCACGTGTGCCTATCTATAAAGCAGACTCCCCCAAAAATTTGTGATTTTGCACCGCCTCCGCCAGAGAGGTACTTGGCGTTTTTGCTGGCGGTCAGCGCGCCGGCTCAGCCAATGGATAAAAAGAAAATGTAAAAAAATCAGGTGCTGACGATCTCCTTCTTTCCCGCACGGACAAGTGTCGGGATTTATAAAATAGCGATTGTGCCCGTTTTTTTATACCTCTCCTGGCACTTTTCAGCGCCGGGGTTATTATACATGACCCCCATTGTGTTGTGTGGAGGCGCAGCCAAGCTACACATGACCTACCACAAAGTCAAAACGTAACCATATTTGAACAGCACAAGGTGATGTCATAAGCATGAGACAGCCGTGTTTAAAAACAAAAAAATGTTGTTTTAATCCATCTTCGTCTGGCTCTTCAGTTAGATATTAATAGACATTCATTTAGGTAACCGTAACATCCCCAGGACGTACGTGAAAAACTGCGCATGTCTGAATATACGCTTCTGTTAAACACTTTGTTATTCATTATTTCTGCTGTATAGAACACTAGCACTGTAAATACAACTATTGCAATGACAGGGTGCCCTTAAATGTAATATTACAAGCAAATAAACATAACTAGTATATGTGTACACACAAAATGTTTATTTATGTATGTGTGCACACAAATATTAATATTTTTAAATAAATAAAGTCTCCCTGACTAATTATAATCGGTATATATTCATTCAGCATTTGCATGCCAGCTGTCTCTCTCAGCCATTATAAAACACATGTCCAGTGCAGAGAGGTGCAAAGAGATCCAGTGGATCCCAGTGTCCCCAGCCAACCTAAACACCACACACACACGGGGTCCAGTGCACAGGGCTCCAGCGGACCCCGTCAATAAAAAGAAAAAAAAATTCACACACGGGTCCAGCGCAGAGAGATCCAGTGGATCCTGGCCAATATATATATATATACACACACTAGTGCAGTGCGGAGAGATCCAGTGGATCCCAGCCAATATAAGCACACACTGGTCCAGTGCTGAGAGATCCAGTGGATCACGGCCAGTGTGTGTATATTTATATATACACACGCAAACACTGGTCCAGTGCTGAGAGATCCAGTAGATCCCGGCCAATATATACACACACTGGTGCAGTGCGGAGAGATCCAGTGGATCCCAGCCAATATAAGAACACACTGGTCCAGTGCTGAGAGATCCAGTGGATCACGGCCAGTGTGTATATGTGTGTATATATATATATATATATATACACACACACACACACACAAACACTGGTCCAGTGCGGAGAGATCCAGTGGATCCCAGCCAATATAAGCACACACTGGTCCAGTGCTGAGAGATCCAGTGGATCACGGCCAATATATACACACACTGGTGCAGTGCGGAGAGATCCAGTGGATCCCAGCCAATATAAGCACACACTGGTCCAGTGCTGAGAGATTCAGTGGATCACGGCCAGTGTGTATATATATATATATATATATATATATATATATATATATATATATACACACACACACACACACACACACACACACACACACACACACACAAACACTGGTCCAGTGCTGAGAGATCCAGTGGATCCCAGCCAATATAAACACACACACACACACACACTGATCCAGTGCGGAGAGATCCCGTGGATCCCAGCCAATATATATATATATATATATATATATATATATATATATATATATATATACACACACACACACACACACACACACACACACACACACTGGTCCAGTGCTGAGAGATCCAGTGGATCACGGCCAGTGTGTGTATATTTATATATACACACGCAAACACTGGTCCAGTGCTGAGAGATCCAGTGGATCCCGGCCAATATATATACACACACACAATGGTGCAGTGCGGAGAGATCCAGTGGATCCCGGCCAGTATACCGGTATATATATATATACACACACACACACACTGGTCCAGTGCTGAGAGATCCAGTGGATCCCGGCCAATATATACACACACACTGGTGCAGTGCGGATAGATCCCGTGGGTCCCAGCCAATATAAACACACACTGGTCCAGTGCGGATAGATCCAGTAGATCCCCAGTGCTGTGAGGTTACCTTCCTCCTTGAAGTGGGTGATGAGAGGAGCGGCAGGAAGGCCCAGGCTGATCAGACCGCTCGGAGCTTCCTCTGCCTCTCCCACCCCCGGCTCTGACTCCGTGTTCATCCCTGCCAGGACTTCTCCTCCTCTGTCGCAACGAACGACTGCACAACGGCTGCAAACCCCACGCAAAATGGCGGATTTACGACCGTGTCGTCATAACAACGAGGTGAAGGGAAGGCCGGAAGGCGGCGGCGATGTCGCCACGCACTAGGGTCGGAGGGCGCGGCGGCCATGTTTAGTAAGGGCATATTCTGCCTGCTCTCATGCATGCTGCAGAGTGTGTGCTCTGAATCATGACTCCCCCCCATTACAGAAGGGCACCTAATATCAGTGGTGACCACCTGTGTTATGGACTACTACTCCCATGATGGTCATCAAGCCAGATACTTCCTGCTGCTGCATAGTGTGCACAGTAGTATAGACATAATTCTCAGTTAATGCTACATATAGAATTGACAGTAATATACAATCAGTCAAGTCAGCCAGTAAGGGATTGCTAGCTTGCTGGAGCTCCTGATGGAAGAACACCTGACGCGTTTCGCACTAGGCTTCTTCAGAGGCGACCAGGAACCTAGCAAAAAAGACAATGCTGAGTATATTGGCGAGATAATGCTATGCGACGTTTGCAGAGATTGCTTCATCCACTTGTTTCTGGAAGTCTGTTTATCCATAAATAAATAGTGACCGTCTCTCTCCCAAATAGTGACACATGAGAGGCATGGAATTCATAGGTGCCAACAGTCCCATTTTGTTGGGGGTTCTGTCGTGCATTCTCTGGTAGGGCTGCCACCTTTTCTTCATAAAAATACCGGCCTTGGTGCTGTCTCCATAGACTTAACAGTGGCCTGAAGCCAATTTTTTACCGGCAAAAATACTGGCCAGGTGGCAAGCCTATTCTCTGGTCTGTCTTGGCAGTACTGGTGCTAATGCCCAGTATTTAGCATGGCGCACAGGCAGCATTGTGTTTAAACTGTGTATGTCTTACATAAGGGTCTACTCAATAAAGAGAGAATTGAAGGGACTTGAGACAGCAAATTCAATGTAGGCCAAAATAGCTAACCAAAACTGGTGTCTTTTTGTTCCTGGGCGCCAATCACATCCAAGCAGGGCCCCGATCAGCTCCCTGCCGACATCCCACGATACTTTGTGACGTCAGATCTGAACGCTTGGTTTGACATTTCTTATGTCAGACTGAGACCACTTCCCCATAGAAAAAAAACGCTTATTTACATGTCAGGCCAAATGGTAGGGACTGTTGCATGCAATCCTGTTCACACTATGCCTAGATCATTTTTAAACAAATTATTATCATCTATATTCACGGTATAAACAGGCTTTAGGTGATCAGGTCCCTTTAAGTGACTGCAAGCAAAACCCAGTCTTGTTTTAAGAATGGAAGAGTGACCATGGCTACAAAACAAATGTTCCCAGCATCTTACTGCCCCAAAATCATATGATACTTAAAATAAAATAAAAAGTTTATAAAATTATTTAAAAAAAAAAAAAGGGCAGATTAAATTAAGTCTATTTAAAGGAGACAGTCACTATTATTTTAGACCATTTCTGTAAATATGTAACTATATATATATATATATAGATATAGATATATACCGTATTTGCTCGATTATAAGACAAGGTTTTTTTCTGAAAAGTCCCCCTCGTCTTATAATCGAGGTCTTCTTATAATCTGACCTCAAATCGAGGTCAGATTATAAAACATGGATCCAGGTCCCCAGCAGAGCTGCAGGGGATCTGGATCCCCCTCTCTAACAGCAGGGGATGTCTGCGCGATGAGCGCAGACTCCCCTGCTGCTACCCGGCACGACCGCCGGGGCTATTATGAAGAAGCCGGGTACTTCCGGCTTCGTCACACAAGTCCCGGCGGTCGTGCCGGGCGGCAGCAGGGGAGGTCTGCGCTCATCGCGCAGACATCCTCCGCTGCCCGCTAGCCACCAGGGAGAATCAGGAAGCCGGGGGATGTCTGCACAATACGAGGGGGTAGAGAAACGGGGGGGGGGGGGGGGGGGGGCGACAGAGCAACAAGGGGAGGGAAGGGTGAAGAGACAGCAACAAGGGGAGGAAGGGGTTAAGAAACAGAGACAAGGGGAGGGGGGGAAGAGACAGAGACAAGGGGAGGGAGGGGGTGCAGAAACAGAGGCGAGGGGGGAGAGAGAGAGACAACATTAAAGGGGGGAGAGAGAGAGAGGCAGCATTGGCACATAAATGGAAATAAAAACAATAAATGCATTTTTTGATATAATTTTTTATTAAAAAAGCAATTTACATGTTAATATATACAAGTTGAACTTTTTTCCTATACGGTAGTCTTATATTCAGGCTTTTAGTTTTTTTCCTAAAGGAATATCCAAAGTTTGGGGGGTCGTCTTATAATCAGGCTCGCCTTATAATCGAGCAAATACTGTAGATATATATGAATGGACATGTTTGGTCATTGCAGTATCCCCATCTGACAGCTACACCTGTCAATCAGCTCAAGGTTCTACCTACCCTGCTGGTTGCAAGGCGCGGCCAATCAGGAGTCAGTACCTTAGCCTCCTCAGCCAATCGCCGTGCAGCGTGATACGGTTGCCTGCGCTAGGTTTGGATGCCGAGCGCAGATGAAATATGGCGGCCGCCAAGTGCACTCGCTTGTCAGGAGAGCTTACCCGCCGCTTCCTGGCCTCGGTCGATACGGTCTTGTTCGACTGCGATGGGGTCCTGTGGCGGGGCGATGAAGCCATCCCCGGGGCTTCCGAGCTGATCAACAACCTGAAGCGTCAGGGGAAGAGGGTGTTTTACCTGACGAATAACAGCACCAAGACCCGGGCTATGTACGCTGAGAAGCTGGGGCGGCTGGGCTTCCAGGCCGAGGCCGGGGAGGTGTTCGGGACGGCTTACTGCACGGCTGTTTACCTCAGGGACATGGCCCAGCTGAAGGGGAAGGTGTACCTGATAGGGGGCACGGCCCTGAGCCAGGAGCTGGGGTCTGCGGGGATCCCCCACCTGGGTAACGGGCCCGACCCAGTGACTGGGGGGTTCCGTGACTGGGCCGGGGTGGAAAAGGACCCCGATGTCAGGGCTGTGGTGGTGGGCTTTGATGAAAACTTCAACTACATGAAACTAAACCGGGCTCTCCAGTATCTCCAGGACCCCTCCTGCCTCTTCATTGCCACCAACACTGACACCAGGCTGCCCCTGGAAGGAGGCAGAACCGTCCCAGGTACTCCAATAGTTCTACTAGACCAGTGATGGCTAACCTCGGCACTGCAGGTGTTTTGGGAACTGCATAACCCATGGGCTGAGTGAGAATCGTGGGGAAATGCAGATTCCCTCAGCAGCTGCAGTGCCAAGGTTAGCCATCACTGTACTAGACCAACTTTTCTTTATCTATTGCAGACTACATTTCCTATGATGCTGATGCTCGGCATGCCTGAGTGCCATGGGAAATGTAGTCTGCGATGACTTGTATGTCCATAAAGATGTATACCTAGTAATGTTTTTAAAAGGATTATTTTACACAGAACATCAATTTTGCCTGGCTTATGAATTGCTCTGTATGGCTGCTAAATCTACAGAAATTAATCGAGATATTGGCTTAAAATTTAAAAAAAAAAAACCCTACCATGTTACTAAAATAGGCAACTGCAGCGATGGACATACAGGGTTAATTAAGGATGTGGAAAATGGCGAGTTAGGAAAGTTCAGATTTGTTTAATCACCATTATGACATTGAAGGAAGTGTCTTTCTCCCCCCCTGCTACCTGTTATTACACGATCGTATTGTACAGTCTGTTTATTAACCCACCGGTTAATTGTAGGGCAATATGCAATAATAGAATTGAGCTATTTTACTAAACCTATAATAATGTGGGTGGGGGGTTCACCCCCCGACTTTACATGTGACTAATTTCCTTTTTTCTCTCTTTTATGTAGGGACTGGTTGCCTGGTGAGGGCAGTAGAAACTGCCGCCCACCGAACTGCCCAGGTTATTGGTAAGCCCAGCTCCTTTATCTACGATTGTGTGCACAAGGAGTACTGCTTGGATCCCTCTCGGACCGTGATGGTGGGAGATCGTCTGGACACTGACATCCAGATGGGTACATCATGCGGAATCCGAACCCTCCTCACCCTCACTGGATTCTCCAGCCTTCAGGATGCGAAAGCATACCAGGACGAAGGATCTCTCTCCCTGGTTCCCGATTACTACGTGGACTCGGTCGCCGATCTACTGCCGGCACTTGAGCAAGACCAGTGAGCCACGTCTGCGCAACAAGAGCGCTAATCTGCAATAATGCTCCGGTTTTAATTTTATGCAAAGAAATGCTCGCCAACATGTCCGCCTTCTGTTCCTGATCCAATTGTGTAGTAACCGTGCAAAATGTCGGCTTACAATCAATGAGTGACTATTTTTAACATGGCTCAACCCAACAAGGGTTTCATATGAGAGAGTATGGTAGCTTTACCATTTAATTATTTATTTGACTTTTGATCAGCCGTAGAAAAAAATCTATATTTGATAATATTGGAAGATTTCCATCTCTTAATCTGTATGACAAGTTAGAAGCCTAATGAGTATGGCTTTAAGTAGCCATACTCATTAGTATGCCCTGGGGTTTCATACTGAGACCCTACATCTCCCATAATACCCGGAGAGCTTTGGGAGATATAGTTCTGGAACAACCGCAAGACCCCTTTACTTAGTCTCACTAAATAATACATTTATTTACATTTTAATGTTTGTTAAAGAAAAATCTAAATCAATATTTATTTTTTGTCTAATCATGCAAAAGTGATATAGGTTTATTGTATGGAGGATACATATACCTGTACATTGAAACATTCCTTTTACATGTATAGATACAACTGTACAATGTGTTAAAATTCCTTTCTGTATACTGTCAGCATATAGGGGGAGAGTGCACTCGGGTATGCACGGACTAGGAAGTAATGCTCTCATAACTAGATTACTTCATCTCTACTTGCACAATGTAAGTCATGTTGCAGATTTCCTTTTTTGAGAATAAAAGCATTAGTTATCCTAATCTGCCAAAGAACTCGTTCTCCAGAGATATACAATTGGCAAACCTCTAGCTATCTTGATTCCTTTACTCATTAGAAAGCAGAGTTAAAATAAATGGTAAATCAAGATATGGTCAAGTGTCTGTAAACATGATGGTTTGAGCAATATAGGTGAAGCAACTTTATTTTTTTTCCCTATATAAAGTGATGCAAACGTGTAATTTTATATATTGCTGCATTTTTGTTTAAATATATTTTTAAACCGGTTGTGAAGAAATGTTGGGTTCTTTTGGGTAACTTGTCTACTCTTAATTCATGAAAGAGGGAATTTCAAATTTGTTGTGCACTGACAATGTGTGTGCATGCACAGCCAGTCATAGAGGCAAGGGTCTGCCCCACTCATCTGGTCCCGGGGGTCAACAATGAGTCGGGTGGTGACAGACACTGCCCTGGTGCTTCCACAAATGGAGGAACTTTAGTAGCTCTTAAATGGGAGAAGTTTTAAACTTTTGTTTTCTGCTCAAACAAACTACCCAAATAAGAGTGGTTATTGTTTTATATGATGTAGCTGTATACAACACTGTTATCCTTCAGAGATTTATTAACCCAGGACTTGAAAAATGTTTGTAAGCTTTAGTCAAAACAGACCAATTCATGCTGTTTTTAGGATCCAGGGAAATGGGGCTTAAATAGGGTTGCCACCTGGCCGGTATTTTAACGGCAGGCCAGTAAAAAAAAAATTGGCATCAGGCCAATGTTAAGTCTATGGAGGCAGTACCAAGGCCGGTATTTTTTTGAGGAAAAGTGGTAACCCTAGGCTTAAATGACTTCTATGCAAAACCACAACAATAGTTAGGAGCCGGCAGTAGGGATTTTGGGAGCCACGGTTACTCCATGGAAGGGAACTGCATTGAAATGTCCAATAATAATTAATCTGCAAAATACGGCCAGTGTGAAATATATTGCTGAAGGTCCGGGGTGTCCAACTGCACCCATGGTTTGTTTTTTTTCCTCCGTGTCTCGGCTTGTCTGGGAAAAAAACAACTTTACTGTGATATCCCTAACTTTAATAGGATTGCATAAATGAGTGTGAAACAAACCTATACAGAACACACATAATTGGTCCATTATTAAAAAGGTCCTATATTAAATGATTTCGGACAGTCTGTATGTTAATATGCACGGTTGGATATTTATTATTTTATTTATCTGTATGCTACGATGTACCACACGAGAGAGAAATGATTAGTTAATGCAACGTTTACTCTGAATACAATATAAAAGGCCTTTTGGCTGCTGATATATATTTATATTGTGACTAGTATTAGTATGTCGCTGTGCCGATATTATTTAAAGGAGTTCACAATCAGGATGACCAAACCGACTGATGCTCGGTATTGGGGACGGATAGAAGTTTTAGCCCTATGTACTGGTCCAGTTATATCCACAGTAACTTATTTACTGACTGCAGAAGTACATTATTATTTTTCCTGTTTTTTAATTGGGGTTTAATCTTTACAGTGATACAAATAGTGTGAAATGTACATATATGTTCTGGTGTTGATAGGTTAGATTTTTGCCATTTGACTGTTGAATGATTAGTAATAGTATGCTACCTTTAATACATTTCTCCTTTGTGGTATATCATTTTTTTTTACAGATTACCACTGGTTTGTTTTTACGTATGTGACACTGTACTCCAAAGCTGCAATATGCATTATCTCAGATTACAGGAACCATGAAAAGAGGTGGCTGGAGCACAGGGTAATATCTTTATTGCAGATTTTTAGATAATACTCCAGCTTCAGAAAGCTTTGTCAGACTCACATAAAACAGATTACAATTGTAATGCATTGTTCAGATGCAGGTCTTGGATAACATATTTTTTTCCCCAAAGGCCCCAGACCTAATAAAATCAATTAATTAAAATGAAATCCCTACCTACTTAGGGGAAGACAAAGCAATAAACACCTGTCTTTATAACTTCAGCACAGGGAAAGGGGCCAGCCAAAAATAATCCACATAATGCTAAAAAAAAAACAGCTAATGTTCGAGCTGGGACGGTCAGCCAATCAAATTGATATGATAGCGTCCAAAAGTTTTTTTGTTTTTTTGGGGGGGATGGCACCTTTCCCTGAACCAAAGATGAGTACGTAGGTATGTGCTGGGAGCTTTTACAGAGCTACTTGCCCCCAAATGTATATTATTGGTAGGTTTTTTTTTTTTTTGAAGAAAAGGGGGCAACCCTAATTATTGGGGCAGCAAGCTATTTGGTTGGCTGGAACGATTTATCATTTGAAATTCAGCTTTTTTGACCGATTTGGCTGCGTTTCGGTTCAGATTGGTCTATGTTGAGTAGACCCTATAAATAATGTAGTCATTCGGGTCTTGCTTGTCTGTCATCAGACACTTTTAATGCTCCTTTTACAGTGAATTTAATGGAATAAAATTATATATATATATATATATATATATATATATATATATATACATATATTTGGTTAATGTCAAATTCCTTCTTTTTTAAAAGTACATTTGTAATATTTACAAATATACATTTCTTTGGCCTCATTGTGGGATGGTGAATGTTCTGTGTTTTTGTTTGAGGGGGGGGAAGAAAGTTTACAGCACACCGTTAACTTCCTGTTCTATTTCCCTGTCTGCACAGGAAGCACTCGCAAGCAGGTGGGTTTGCTTGGCTGCTGGTAACACAGTGTTTATCCTCTGTCTTGAGCAATAAGAGATGCTATAGTATTAACATTAATTTACTTGAGCTTGTATTTGTAAAATTGAGCTGCAGGGAGCAGACATTTTCTTTAGCTGCTATATCAACCTACAGATAACCATACGGATACCAGCTGTATAATCCTCTAGATTGTAAGCTCTTGCGAGCCGGGCTCTCTACCTCATGTACCAGTCTGTTCTTGTTTGTCTCACTTAGTATGTAGTCCCCCTCTGCTCTGTACCTAGCGCTACGATAATTGTTGGCGCTATATAAATAAATGTAATAATGGCCTCCTTAGGCGCTACTAGATTTAATTCTGAAATAAAAAGCAATTATTCCTTTCATGTGTTTCCATTTATTTGCGTTTTAAATATATATATATACATATATATTAATGCATGCTAAATCTGTCATACACCTCTCTGCCTCTGGGTCAAATCCTTGATGAGTGGGGTTTAGTCCCTCCCACATTTACCATGCCCCTCCCACACTTACCATGCCCCTAATTTTTCCAGCTGTGCTCTTTCAATTGAACATGTTGATTGCTATCCTTTTAATGACTAATTTCTTTAGTGTTTAGCTCTACCTGAGGGGTATAAAGATTAAACTGCAGATTCTCTCAAGGTCCAAACTTTATTTTTTATTGTCAATGTAACTTTACAGTTAGAAACCAATGGACTGTCCCTGCTGATGACACATCACATTAGAACTTTAACCCAGAAATCACCATGGAAACCAATGAAATGTTCCTGCTGATGATATCACTTTTATAACTTGACCCCAGAAATCATCATGGAAACCAATAGACTGTCCCTGCTGATTACAGATCACATTAGAACTTGACCCCAGAAATCACCATGGAAACCAATGGAATGTTCCTGCTGATGACATCACGTTTAGAACTTTACCCCAGAAATCACCATGGAAACCAATGGAATGTTCCTGCTGATGATATCACTTTTATAACTTGACCCCAGAAATCACCATGGAAACCAATGGACTGTCCCTGCTGATTACACATCACATTAGAACTTTACCCAAGAAATCACCATGGAAACCAATGGAATGTTCCTGCTGATGATATCACTTTTATAACTTGACCCCAGAAATCACCATGGAAACCAATGGAATGTTCCTGCTGATGACATCACGTTTAGAACTTTACCCCAGAAATCACCATGGAAACCAATGGAATGTTCCTGCTGATGACATCACTTTTAGAACTGTTCCCCCCAGAAATGACATTTTATACATAAAACCTTTATATGAAATAGATCCAAAGGCCCTGCGCCTAGGAACTTACAATCTAAAGTTTATTTTGTTGTCTTCAAATCCAAGGCTGTCTTCAATTTCCAGTGTGATTCCCTTGTGATTGAGGTGCTGAGATTTGTGCTAAATCCCTTTTATTCCCATGCCCCCCCCCCCCCCCCCCAATACAAAGCCCAGGTTTGTGTTTCCATCTGACTGGCTCTTTTTCTAACATGAATGATTTTTTTTTTTTTCCCCCCGTTTCCCATCACAGCCCTGCGATTGTTACATTCCTGCCTCTCGAGTTTCTTGGCTCAGGTGGAGACTGACTGGAAAGGTTGGGTAGAGCGGTGCCCTCACACGGGGCGATGATGGATATGCCCGTCATTCTGCACTACCCCCTAGACCATGAGGAGTCTGCACATTGTGAGGACTTGCCACGGCCGGGACTGAAGCACAGTATGGAGGGGAGCACAGAGCCGACGGTAAGAGACCCTCCAACACGTCACACATGGTGGACTTAAACTCTCATGATGCTCAGCCAGCCATATGTCTGACCCTCCTTAGTCCACAAGGGCTGGTCCCAAAAGCTTGCATCTTCACCTCTTTCACTTTCCTGCATCAATGCGCCCTGAAATATAATGTTACCGAGTTAGTTTCGTTGTATTAAATGGTAATGGTTTTTACAACCAACTGACCACCAGAATTCTGATGCATAACAGTAATTGGCTTGTAAAAATTTGAGATTTTTCTATGTGTCTCCCTTTCCCTCTACTATGTGTGTCTCATTGAGGGTCTCTTATTTTTCTGTGTAGATGTGCGAATATCTCCTAATGCATTTCTTTGTCTGACACATTATCACTATCTGTCACCTACTCCTGGTTTGATGTTAACATGTATAGCTTGGAGACAGCGGGGATAAGATAGAAACATTTAAATACATAAGGGGAATCAAAACAATAAAGGAGGAGAGTGTATTTAAAAGAAGAAAAACTACAAAAGGACATAGTCTTAAATTATATGGGAAAAGGTTTAAAAGAAATATCAGGAAGTATTACTTTACTGTGAGGGTAGTGGATACATGCAATAGTCTTCCAGTAGAAGTGGTAGAGGTTAATACAGTGAAGGAGTTAAAGCATGCGTGGGATAGGTATAAGGCTATCCTAGATATAAGATAAGGCCAGGGACTAATGAAAGTATTACTTTACTGAGAGGGTAGTGGATGCATGGAATAGTCTTCCAGTAGAAGTGGTAGAGGTTAATACAGTGAAGGAGTTTATGCATGCATGGGATAGGTATAAGGCTATCCTAGATATAAGATAAGGCCAGGGACTAATGAAAGTATTACTTTACTGAGAGGGTAGTGGATGTATGGAATAGTCTTCCAGTAGAAGTGGTAGAGGTTAATACAGTGAAGGAGTTTAAGCATGCGTGGGATAGGCACAAGGCTATCCTAGATATAAGATAAGGTCAGGGACTAATGAAAGTATTACATTACTGAGAGGGTAGTGGATGTATGGAATAGTCTTCCAGTAGAAGTGGTAGAGGTTAATACAGTGAAGGAGTTTAAGCTTGCATGGGATAGGTATAAGGCTATCCTAGATGTAAGATAAGGCCAGGGACTAATGAAAGTATTACATTACTGAGAGGGTAGTGGATGTATGGAATAGTCTTCCAGTAGAAGTGGTAGAGGTTAATACAGTGAAGGAGTTTAAGCATGCATGGGATAGGTATAAGGCTATCCTAGATATAAGATAAGGCCAGGGACTAATGAAAGGATAACTTTACTGAGAGGGTAGTGGATGTATGGAATAGTCTTCCAGTAGAAGTGGTAGAGGTTAATACAGTGAAGGAGTTTAAGCATGCATGGGATAGGTATAAGGCTATCCTAGATATAAGGTAAGGTCAGGGACTAATGAAAGTATTACATTACTGAGAGGGTAATGGATGTATGGAATAGTCTTCCAGTAGAAGTGGTAGAGGTTAATACTGTGAAGGAGTTTAAGCATGCATGGGATAGGTATACGGCTATCCTAGATATAAGATAAGGCCGGGGACTAATGAAAGTATTACTTTACTGAGAGGGTAGTGGATGCATGGAATAGTCTTGCAGTAGAAGTGGTAGAGGTTAATACAGTGAAGGAGTTTAAGCATGCATGGGATAGGTATAAGGCTATCCTAGATATAAGATAAGGCCAGGGACTAATGAAAGTATTACATTACTGAGAGGGTAGTGGATGTATAGAATAGTCTTCCAGCGGAAGTGGTAGAGGTTAAAACAGTGAAGGAGTTTAAGCATGCGTGGGATAGGTATAAGGCTATCCTAGATATAAGATAAGGCCAGGGACTAATGAAAGTATTACTTTACTGAGAGGGTAGTGGATGTATGGAATAGTCTTCCAGTAGAAGTGGTAGAAGTTAATACAGTGAAGGAGTTTAAGCATGCGTGGGATAGGTATAAGGCTATCCTAGATATAAGATAAGGCCAGGGACTAATACAAGTATTTGGTCAGACTAGATGGGCCGAAATGGTTCTTATCTGCCGGTGACACATTCTATGTTATACATTGTTTATGGTGTAAATTTGGAGAATAAACATAATTAAAGATGTCATCTGATTGTGGCTTGATCTGTACATAAATCATTTTCAAGGGACAATGTATAATTTACAAATCAAACCACAAGGTGATGTCGTAAGAAGAGACATTGAAAACATGTGTTTCTCCTTTATGAATTTGCTCAATTCTAAAAAATGTACAGATCTTTTTTTTTTTTTCTCTCTTCCATTTGGTTATAATCTATACTGTCCCATTATAAACAATGTTTAGGTAACCGATATAGGGAGAGCGATAGAGAAAAGCCTTTTGTCAATTGATGTGTTTTAAAATATACATGCTCTCAGTTGAGGCAGGGATACTTTCTGCCAGCCCATAATGAGGATTTTACAGCAGTACAACCAAGATTTTCACTCTGTCTACTCCCTAAACCCTGAGTGACCCAAGTCTGTTCCACATGCTGCAGAAAGAGCATGCAAAGTGCAGCCCGGCAGTATGTAGGATGGATATACGCCCAGACACAATCCAATAAATTAATCTGGGTGGAGATCTCATAGGACCTACCATGATTAATTAATTGGATTGTGTCTGGGTGTATATCCATCCTACATACTGCCGGGCTGCACTTTGCATGCTCTTTCTGCAGCATGTGGAACAAAGATGTGTCCCTGGAAACATGGCCGATGTTGGCAACTATGGGCATGTACTAACAAGAATCCAGTGGGGCTGGTGATCTGACCACGATCCCTGCTCTGGTCGACGGGACATCCTATAGATCTCTTTTTTTTCATACTGTCCCCTGACTCTGATTTCATTCTTCAGCCCTCCACAGAAAGAAGACCCCAAGAGAGATCCAAAGCCCCGTCCCGAATATTCTGGGGTTTCCTGGCCTTGGCCTTCCTCTTTTCCATCGTGGGAATCTGCGTTGTCGGCGTCCTCGGCTGGAGAGATAATAAGACAAAGGTACCTACTGTTACGTTGTAACCAAACAACGACAGAGGGGGTGACAGCCTCTGTCTGAACTAGCCGCTCAAAGGCCCACCAGCGAGATGGAAAGGTGTACTCCCAGCACTGCCAGCCATTATGTTCAAAGTAGCAGTTTGAAGGATAGCTGACTTGGAGAATTTTTCCACCTTGGCTACTTTGGTCTTGCTTTTTAAATTCCCTTGTCAACTCCCTGCAATGCCCTCTTTCATGAATAAACCCCCAAGTCGAATACTCATCCACCCAAAAATGTATGCAAAAAGAGTCCAGTTATTAGTATCCTTATATTATATTAGACATGCTAGATAAATGTTTATTTAATTCCACTATAGTCAATGCTTAACCGAGATTTACCCCAGTAACCTACTCCCTATATCACTAATATTGAGAGAGAAAAACACGTTTTTTATCGGTATAAATAATGCTGGGCTCCATTCACTAATAAATAGCAAACCGGTACTGGTACCTCTGCAATCTCCACATATTGCTGACTTGGAGAAGATGCTGCAGTCCATATCTACTTGATAAGAGTTCTAAATTAGAACCCTGTGCAGCCAATCGGAGATGAGCAGGACAGAGATTCCATCTCCCATTGGTTGCATGCGAGTCGAAAGATTCCCTCATTCCAGGATGTTGAATATCTTCTATATGCCTTAGTCCCTCCCATCCCCACTGTATTTGAACATGTACAACTCTCCTTTGCAAGTTGCACCCCCTGCCGTATCTTACATCACTTTATCTTTTCAGAATTAATCCTGGTTTGTAAAAATGTACCGGAGATTATGAAATCTATCCATTTTTGTCGAGTTGTCCCCTATCTGTTTAAGATAGGGGATAAGCAGCCATTGTTAGTGCAGCTATTGGATACTACTCCTACAGCTATAGTTGGGAGATGAGGCCAGCAGCAGGTGCTGGTCCCGCCAGGGTTGGCAATCTCTAGCACTCCACCGAATGGTGGGAGTTGTAGTGAAGCCAGCGAGGTTTGGTTTTCTCTGTACGTTTACCAGAGGACACTCACTGCACCTCTCCCCTTTCAATCCGCGGTATCTGTACGGAGCACAATGACCACTTGATAAAGCTGAGAGGACAGGAATGAGGCAGTTTGTGTCCTGGATGTCCTTCCCTTCACCCGGTGACTTGTGGAAGGAGATGACTTGGAAGGAAGTCCACCAAGAGAGGTTACACTGCCGCGCGGTCTCTTAACTCTTACCTGGAGGTTTGTGTGTGAGCAAGAAAATCCCAATACTCCTAATATAGACAGGAATGTTTCCAAATTAAGTAGAATCTGCCCCAATGTCCCCCCGTGCACTGTGAGATGCCCTTATCAAGGCTTAAAGAGTGCTCAGTGCACTGATTGAGGTTCAAGGGCTTTATTAATGAAAGAGGGAATTGAGAAGGCAATTTCAAACTTAGGGCCAAAGAAGCCGAGCTGGAAAGATGCTACCATTCAACTGAATGAGTTCAGCACATCTCTGAGTTAACCCATGAAATGCAGACCAGTCTTCACTCAAACGTGCCCCCAAATAAAACAGAACTGGTCAAACTGTTAACCAAGAGAAACCACCTCCATTTTTATTTTATCCCTGAATATATCCCTTCATTTTCCCAGCATGCCCTATTTTTAATTTTTTTATTTTTAAACAAAATTGTATTTTCTATCATAACATTAAAGAACCCAAGTCCCCCGGGATGCTTTAAAATGTTTGATTTCTGGCATTGTGCGGTTTGAGTCTTGAACTGACTCTCTAGCATCTCTGGCACTTGGTGCTGTTTACATACCTCCAAACTTTGCCCCCTGGCAAATTGGGACGCAGAGGGGGCAGAGTCTGGGGAGAGAGGGGGCAGAGTCTGGGGAGGGAGCGGGACACAGGGGGCAGAGTCTGGGGAGGGAGCGGGACCCAGGGGGCGGAGTCTGGGGAGGGAGCGGGACACAGGGGGCGGAGTCTGGGGAGGGAGCGGGACACAGGGGGCGGAGTCTGGGGAGGGAGCGGGACCCAGGGGGCGGGGTCTGGGGAGGGAGCGGGACCCAGGGGGCGGGGTCTGGGGAGGGAGCGGGACCCAGGGGGCGGGGTCTGGGGAGGGAGCGGGACCCAGGGGGCGGAGCCTGGGGAGGGGGGGGGTGTCAGTGCTATTGCTCATGTGTGGTGGCTTCTGAAGCCAGGATCGCTACTGTGCATGCACACAATGCTGCGCATGCCCAGTAAGTATTCTCCGGTGTGTGGGACACTGGAGAATGCAAACAGGACCGCGGTCATGAGTCCCGCTGTCCCTCTCAGCTCGACATGGCCTCCAAATCGTGACTGTCCCGTGTAAAGCGGGACAGTTGGGAGGTATGTGTTTACCTTATTTCTGCGAATGTTTCCATAGACTTGACGTCTGCACATCGTCCATTGCTATCTGGTTCGCCAGACGAGGAATCTATTAATGAATATAGTAAGTCAGTAAGCGCTGACATATGTTTTATTGATCTCTATGTCCAGCCTCTTTTACAGGTTGTCCGTCTGACCTATAAGAATCCGCAGGGCTCCCCAGTGAACCAATCGGCAGTTACAGACAAGCATAGGAATACCGTTACTTACAGAGTAACTTCCAGGAACCAGACGTCGGTTGTCCTATTTGACAGCAAACACGTGAGTGCGCATGATAACTATAGACTAAGATCACACATCTATTGTACATGGTCTGATACAGACAATCTCCATTTTATAGGGACCAATGAATAGCTCCTCCTCCCCGTAGGCCCCGATGTTGGCATTAATGGTTTAACAACCCAAATTGGAAGACTTTAGGCCCTTTTACTGACAATAATGCTGCTGCAAATACAGGTGTAGTGCTTCCCCAAAAAATCTACACAAGAAATAAAAAGAAGCTTATTGAGCCCTCTCTGCTCCGTATACCTCGGAGGCCAGACATGTTGTTTGGAATCTTGGGTCAGATGGTGGAAGATTTGACCCAAGATTCTAAACAACATGTCTGCCCCCTGATAGAGCTATACAGAGCAAAGATTCTAAACAACATGTCCACCCCCTGATAGAGCTATACAGAGCAAAGATTCTAAACATGTCTGCCCCCTGGTAGAGCTATACAGAGCAAAGATTCTAAACAACATGTCCGCCCCCTGATAGAGCTATACAGAGCAAAGATTCTAAACATGTCTGCCCCCTGATAGAGCTATACAGAGCAAAAATTCTAAACAACATGTCCTCCCCCTGATAGAGCTATACAGAGCAAAGATTCTAAACAACATGTCCGCCCCGTGATAGAGCTATACAGAGTAAAGAGGGCTCAGTAAGGTGCTTTAATTTGTATTCTTCCATTAAAGCATTTCTATTTAAAATGCCAAAACTCTCAATTAAACATCACCTAATTTTTGGCAACAGTTTTTTTCTTTTTCTTCTTCATTACCTTAAAATTTTTAATTTCTATGTTACACCAAAACAATAATTCACTCTCCTTTATTTATTTTGCCTGGTATTCAGTCCTATCCCTGTCTCTTACTCCTCGTGTGTTTCGCTCACAGGGTCTGGTTTGTTACAAGGCAGCTGGGGAACGCTCCTGCTTCCTGCGCAGGATGGAAATCCGCGACTTGGAAAACGTCCAGTCCATCCTAAACGTGTCCGAACCAAAGGTGGGATACTGTGTGCTTTAATGGTGGCCAAACTACTGCTCTCATACAACCAATGTAGTCCATGTATCTACAGCAGACCTGGAGGGCTCAGTAAAACAATCAAACTCAGTCATTACCGTATTAAAGGACAAGTCTTAATTGAATGATTAAAGGACCTGACTGAGTTCTCCTTTGCTTGTATAGCAATTAGACATGTGCAAAACTAAAATTTTCATTTTGTTTTCGTCCATTCGGACAAAAATGTTATTTATTTCGTCTAAAACGAATTTAGTTCATTACTGCATTCGTTTCAGACGAAATTCGTTCATTATTTTCGTTTCGTTTTATTAGTTCGTACAAAACAATTGACCTACACATTCCATAAACCGAAAGTCTATAAACCAAACTTCGTACAGTTTATAGACTTTCGGCTTATGGAATACTTGTAATGCTATTGGCTTTCTATAAACCGAACGAGAGCCCCATTCATAAGAAATTCTTATGAATGGGGACTCTAGTTCGGTTTATAGAAAGCCAATAGTATTACATACATTCCATAAGCCGAAAGTAGTTCATTATGTCGGTTTATGGAATGTATATGTAATGCTATTGGTATTCTATAAACCAACTCTATTTCGGTTTATACAATGCCAATAGCACGAATGGACGAATGATTTTCGTTTATTAACCATTTGTTCATTCGTCTTTCGTTAGTTTAGCATTTTCGTTATTCGTTTTTCGGACGAATATGCTATTTTCGGACGAAAATGCATTCGTCCGAAAACGAATGCACACGTCTAATAGCAATATCGAGGGTAGACATCTTGGGTCAGATGGATCAGATTTTCCTTTATCTGACCCAAGATTCTAAACAACATGGCTGCCCCCCTGATAGTGCTATACAAGCAAATAAGGTGCTTTATATATATCATTTAATTAAAGTATTTCTATTTAAAACGTCTACCTTTCAATTAAACAGAACAGTTGTCCTTTAAGCTCTGCTCTGGTCCTTACTATCTGATGGCAGAAACAAAGCTCTGTTGTTTACCAGTCCCCAGGTAATGCTTGACCCACAGCTCCGAGTCATCCCTCTGGGGGTTATCTGTAGGATTTAATTACAGTACAGTATCTGAAACCCTCACAAGGGCATCTTAAAGCACGTGTTACCCTCCTCCCCCCTTGTCCAATTTCTCCTCTATCACATTGTCTGATCTTATCTCTAGCACGGCTCCTGTGTATGGCATGGCTTCTCAGCACAATTTAGGACACTGTTGGTTCTGTGCTTTTGGTTTATAAAGATGATATAAGAAATAAATATAGAACATTTCATGAAGTTCAACTCGACATCACATCGTTGCTGTCTCCTTCACACCAGTAATCCATTGCACCATTCCTGGTGTTATTTTCAACTTGCTTGGACCACATTACTTTCAAGTAGATATGTGGTGTATGTCGTTCTTGTATAGCACTTTATGAGCTGGGGTTCATGTGACTTGGTTTGCAAAATAAATACAGGTGAAACACTATCAGATGCATCAAACCTAGGGGACTATTTCACTAAAAGGGCGAGTTGCGGTTGAGATGACGTTAACATTTCACAAACAGTGTACATGGGATATGAAGATAGAAATAAGAAGGAGGGGAGTATACAATATATGAAATACTGGCAAAAAATGGTGAACTTCCCTAAAAATTAAACCTTTCGGTCCACAATGTATAACTTAATTGTTGAGATTAAATATTCATCTCAATTCATGTGCAGCTGACTTTTTAGTGACTATCACCCTTAGATTGATGCCTGGAGTGTCCCTTTAATTTGAACTGATCAATGCTGACAAGAATAGAAACATAGAATGTGTCGGCAGATAAGAACCATTCGGTCCATCTAGTCTGCCCAATTTTTTTTGAATACTTTTATTAGTCCCCCGTTCCCGGTCTTATAGCTAGGATAGCCTTATACCTATCCCACGCATGCTTAAACTCCTTCACTGTGTTTACCTCTACCACTTCTGCTGGAAGACTATTCCATACATCCACTACCCTCTCAGTAAAGTATTACTTTCATTAGTCCCTGGCCTTACCTTATATCTAGGATAGCCTTATACCTATCCCACGCATGCTTAAACTCCTTCACTGTATTAACCTCTACCACTTCTACTGGAAGACTATTCCACGCATCCACTACCCTCTCAGTAAAGTAATACTTTCATTAGTCCCTGGCCTTATCTTATATCTAGGATAGCCTTGTGTCTATCCCACGCATGCTTAAAATCCTTCACTGTATTAACCTAGGCTATTCCATACATCCACTACCCTCTCAGTAAAGTAATACTTCCTGATTTTACTTTTAAATCGTTGCCCCTCTAATTTAAGACTGTCCTCTAGTTGTGGTAGTTTTTCTTCTTTTAAATATACTGTCTTCCTTTACTGTGTTGATTCCCTTTATGTAAATGTTTCTATCTTATTCCCCCCCGTTTCGTCTTTCGTCCAAGCTATACATGTTAAAATGGAACACATTTGCATACGCACACACACCAATCTAATGTATTGAGTCAGTGTATCCACAGACCTCACTGGATTTGGATAAAATGTTCCTAGCTGTGATGATCGTCTCACTGTCCTGTTTTAAACAGGACGGGGTACTCCTTCTGCAGAATAACCGGACACGGTACTACCGAGAGTTTCTGGGAGTCATGGGAGGTCGGAAGGTCAGCCATGAACATCTAGGAGAACCAGTGCAAAATATGTGTGACCAGCTTCCTATATACTGGGTGAAGAAGGGCGAGAGTAAGTAGCACAGTCGTATAGGTACTGCTGTATAGTCTTAAAGGAAAACTGTCCGCAAAAAAGAAAGTTTATTTGAAATATTGCATCTGGTGTAGATGTTTTAAATAGAAACGCTTTAATGAAAGAATAGAAATCGAATACCTTACTGAGCTCACTTTGCTCTATATAGCACTGTCAGGGGGCAGACATGTTTGTTTAGAATGTTAAGTCACCTTGGAAGATCTGACCCAAGATTCTAAACAAGATGTCTGCCTCCTGTTAGAGGTGTTTTGCCATAGAGAGGCTCAGTAAGGTACATTATATTCTTTAATTAAGGAATTTCTATATAAATTATCGACACTTGATGCAATCTTTCAATTAAACATGAGTTCATTAATAGAACATCATTAAATTACCGCCCCGAAGCCAATCTTTTTTTTTTTTTTGTCTTATCTACTACTGAATCTGGCCCCTAGGGAGTCTATTGTACTCGATCAGTCTGGAACCTTTCTGTGCTCCTTCTATCCCCTGGTGGTTTCTAGTTCCAGCTGATGTATGGTGTCGCAGTGTCCAAGCTTCATTGTAAAGCTATTCTCTTATCTCTGTAGGCCCAGCTCGCCAGCGATTGATTTACCTCTGCATCGACATCTGTTTCCCAAACAACATCTGTGTGTCCGTCTGTTTTTACTACCTGCCTGATTAAAGCTTGTTCCACGGGAACGAACCTGCTTCACGGCAGACATTGCACAAGATTCGGGAGAATTACCCTAAAAGGTTTTTATTATTAAACTGAAGATATGACCCACCTCCTTTCCCCCTGTTCATGTCTCAGCCCCTGGACGTCAGGGGTATTACCGGGCTGTACTGTTCTGCAGGGTTTTGGGGTAAATTAGCTACTGTACAATCACTTGTCTGAGTAAATATGAGGGGGGCTGCAGGAATCGAATGATCCCCCCCTGGGTTCAGATTAGTTTCAGATTTTATACAATGTTTTTTTAACGGGTTGGAAAGGAAGAGTTAAAGTATTAATACATTCAATAAATCACATTGATAAAACCTCTCTGTACTGGGTCTGTGTGTGTAGTGTGTACTGGGTCTGTGCATGCAGTGCTCCTCTCCAATGTGTACTGGGTCTGTGCATCCAGTGTGTACTGGGTCTGTGCATGCAGTGTGTACTGGGTCTGTGCATGCAGTGCTCCTCTCCAATGTGTACTGGGTCTGTGTGTGTAGTGTGTACTGGGTCTGTGCATGCAGTGCTCCTCTCCAATGTGTACTGGGTCTGTGTGTGCAGTGCTCCTCTCCAATGTGTACTGGGTCTGTGCATGCAGTGCTCCTCTCCAGTGTGTACTGGGTCTGTGCATGCAGTGCTCCTCTCCAGTGTGTACTGGGTCTGTGCATGCAGTGTGTACTGGGTCTGTGCATGCAGTGCTCCTCTCCAATGTGTACTGGGTCTGTGCATGCAGTGCTCCTCTCCAGTGTGTACTGGGTCTGTGTGTGCAGTGTGTACTGGGTCTGTGTGTGCAGTGTGTACTGGGTCTGTGTGTGCAGTGTGTACTGGATCTGTGTGTACTGGGTCTGTGTGTGCAGTGCTTCTCTCTGCAGTGTGTACTGGGTCTGTGCATGCAGTGCTTCTCTCTGCAGTGTGTACTGGGTCTGTGCATGCAGTGCTCCTCTCTGCAGTGTGTACTGGGTTTGTGTGTGAAGTGCTCCTCTCTGCAGTGTGTACTGGGTTTGTGTGTGAAGTGCTCCTCTCTGCAGTGTGTACTGGGTTTGTGTGTGAAGTGCTCCTCTCTGCAGTGTGTACTGGGTCTGTGCATGCAGTGCTCCTCTCTGCAGTGTGTACTGGGTCTGTGCATGCAGTGCTCCTCTCTCCAGTGTGTACTGGGTCTGTGCATGCAGTGCTCCTCCCTGCAGTGTGTGCTGGGTCTGTGCATGCAGTGCTCCTCTCTCCAGTGTGTACTGGGTCTGTGTGTGCAGTGTGTACTGGGTCTGTGCATGCAGT
Source organism: Pelodytes ibericus (assembly GCA_036172795.1). Classification (NCBI taxonomy): domain Eukaryota; kingdom Metazoa; phylum Chordata; class Amphibia; order Anura; family Pelodytidae; genus Pelodytes; species Pelodytes ibericus. Next base: position 10,631,108 of record CM069860.1, on the reverse strand, counting down.
GCTTCTCTCTGCAGTGTGTGCTGGGTCTGTGCATGCAGTGCTCCTCTCTGCAGTGTGTACTGGGTCTGTGCGTGCAGTGTGTACTGGGTCTGTGCATGCAGTGCTCCTCTCTGCAGTGTGTACTAGGTCTGTGCATGCAGTGCTCCTCTCTGCAGTGTGTACTAGGTCTGTGCATGCAGTGCTCCTCTCTGCAGTGTGTACTAGGTCTGTGCATGCAGTGCTTCTCTCTGCAGTGTGTGCTGGGTCTGTGCTTGCAGTGCTCCTCTCTGCAGTGTGTACTAGGTCTGTGCATGCAGTGCTTCTCTCTGCAGTGTGTGCTGGGTCTGTGCATGCAGTGCTTCTCTGCAGTGTGTGCTGGTCTGTGCATGCAGTGCTCCTCTCTGCAGTGTGTACTAGGTCTGTGCATGCAGTGCTCCTCTCTCCAGTGTGTACTGGGTCTGTGCATGCAGTGCTCCTCCCTGCAGTGTGTACTGGGTCTGTGTGTGTGCAATGTGCTGTCTGCACTGTGTACTGGGTCTGTGTGCAGCATTTGGATCTGCAGAGGGTGCATCATGCATGTATCTGCAGATAAACAAGTTTTTTTTTGAATGGCCAGCTTTATTTACACAGCAGTTATTGCACACATTGCTACACAGAAACGCTGGATCTCTTTACACGTATAACTTGTGAGCTGATAGTTTTTAGTCCAGACAATGTGCACATTGCTATCAGCGCCTGTTACTCGCCCGCTCTGCTTTTCCTTTAGTTAAGTGCAGATATAATACGGTAAAGCCATTCCTTGTCACGTGGGCACTTTAACCTTCCAAGTCTTGTTCGATGTCTTCAGGACGCTGGTTCAAGATGCTTTGCCGGAGGGTGGACATGTCTGCCCCGAGCAGTGTAGCGCAAGTATCAGAGGATGCCAGGGACTGGTGCAACCTACCCCAGCACACTGTCGTTGAAGGCGAGACACACCACGGCTTTCTGATGTCCGCTATACTCCCTCTTGATCTCGCCCGTTTCAACACACCACAGTCTTGCCAGATTATCAGAGGAGGCTAGAGGAACACATATATAGTGCGTCTCAAAACAGGGCCAGCTAAACTGAATCTATTACAAGATTCCTAATGATTCCTTACAATGTACAGGATAAACACTACTAACTGCATCAAACTTTGATACCTGGAGTTTCCCTTTAAGTACATTTTTAAATATTTTTGTTTTTTACTGTGCTGCTGTACCACCGTATACATCTCCTATGTGATATATAGCTTTATTTATAAAAGAGGGAGTTGACAAGGGAATTTCAATCAAGGCCAAAATAGTCGAGTTGGAAAAATTCTCCAATTCTGTGTAGTGAATAAGCCTCGTTGTCCATAACGGTATATATGCATGCAGGTAAGCCAAGGGCGGAGCCTCACCTGTGACGATGTACTGCGAGTCGCCAGAGAAAGCGCAGTCCCACATCCATCCGCGCGATGTCTCTCCGGGGTTATTGCTTTTGATGCTCAGTTCGGTCATTAGAGAAAAGTTGGAGGTTCTCCAGATCTTGCATGTTTGGTCAGCAGAGCATGTAGCCAGCAACCTGAAAAAACCAATGGGAGAAATATACATTACAATAAACAAAATGGTTTCCAACTGCGGGGGGGGGGGGGGTCTAGGGGTTCCTTATTCAATTAAATATGGAATAAACCCTAAAATAAGTTTTGCAGAAGCGATAATTCCATCTCACGTTGTCCTCCGCCTTCTTCAGGAACCAACCGGAGTGCTCCTGTAGAGATGCCAGTAGATGCCCAGAGGGTGCAGCATCAGTACTCGCCATGCATCTCTACCACTGGTGCGTGTGTGTGCAGCGTGACCAATGCTTTCCATTTTATTTTCAATGGGGGGGAAGTACTGAGCATGCCCAATCCTGCATGTACAGCTGTACACACACAAATAGCTCCAGAGCGAGCCTTGGGGGGGTGGCGCATGTTGGAACGAACCTTTCAATATTAAAACGGTCTACTCACGTGGAGTCCGGGCTAAATTTGCACTTCATAGCGCACCGCTTGTGAGACGGTATTTTGGTTTTCGGGATGAGTTGAGTTAAATCTTCTCCGAGGCCTCCTGTCAGGTTCCAAACGAAGCAGTTCCCCGAGCTATTGACGGCTGCCATGTAACTGGCATCTGGGTCTATGTGGACGGAAGTGACGGCCGTGTCGGTCTCGGGAATCAGCTGCTCGTTCTGGTCGGTTTTAAGGTCCCAGATGTGAATGGCCCCGCTCTGGTCGCCGACAATCAGTTCAGCCTGCGGAAGGAATAGGGTTTTATGGCAGTTGCTCTAGCGACAGTACTGCCCCTCCCTCCAAGCCCCACCTTGGACGTCACAGAATTCAAAGGCCCTCTGTGAATTAATTTCTATGTAAAACTACAGGACTGTCATTTGTTTTAAAGAAACATTTTTGTGCAACATCCAGAATTTGTTTTTGTTGGAACTGCTCCTTTAAGTTTTAAAGCTGTATTAACTCAAAACTATAGTTCTTAAGTAATAAACTGGCAAGATGATATGCCAATGATTTGGAGGTATAAAAAAACAAAAACCACAAAAACAAATTCAGAATAAAAAGACAAACCAAACACAGAAACATCAAATAAAAAATACCAAACATTAAATACTGAACAGCTCATACATCTTGTATTTAAAAGGTTAAGACAAAAAAAAAAGCAGGAGAAACTCTGAAACTGAAAGCTGAAGCCCTCTGGGGAGGATGGGAGAGGGTAATGCACACATTTGGGCATAATGCTTCTTTGTATTAGGAGAGTTACCCAAGTAACAAGGCAGCATTGTGATCACAGGTTTATCTGTCATGTAAGATCACACCTGACACAGACCAAACGAGTAGCTCTGGGGTCCACAGGGGAAATGGGGCAAGAGCTGTACAGACCCAAAAAAACAATGGGGCTGTCAATAATACCTATTTGTATCAGACGTGTACTCAAGCAGAACTTGTAAGAAAGAGAAGTCTTGTTTGCACGTCCAATTGTTCGATGGGCTGATTATACAGACGTGGTGGGACTACGATTCCCATGAGTGAGAGCTGTATGTGGACAGCCAATGGAGAGCGACACGCCGCTCCCAGGGCAGCAGGGCTATTAAATGGAAGGCCCTGCCGGTGTGCCATCCCTGCCAGTGTGCCCTCTCTACCCGAGATCATATCGGGATTACCTGGTTGGGGTGAAGGAAGACGCAGTTGATTGGAGCATTCACCTGGAATATCCGCTGACATTGAAGGTTCCGGGATCTGGTGGAGTCAGAATGAGACAGAAAGAGGGGACAGAATGAGCTTACAGAATACAAACGGCCAAACCTGATAACAATGCTATAACGCTGGCCTTTTCACCTTACTTTTCTCCATTATTTCTCAACCTGAAAGGAACAGACCTTTATAAATGTAGCAGTTTGCAACTTGTTTTATTCCTAATACTTTGTTCTAAAGAGCATACAATCTATTAGTTTTTTTCTCTCTAAACAGTCAATGTGTGTGGAGGGGGGGGGATGGGTCATTAATATAGAGGTTTATTTTGGGTCCCAAATATATTAAAGACGCCCCAGTGGGAGTTACCAAGAAAAGATTTCAGGAGCCACCCAGAACAGTTCTGGAGCCAGCCTAGTTTTTAGAAGCCGACCAACTTCCACAGCCCTCTAACTTAGCCAAGCTGAAAAAATTTCCCCCAAGCGGTGAAATTAGAGAATATTTCCAACTCGAATACTTTGGCCTTAAGTTTGAAATTGCCTTCTCAATTCCCGCTTTTCAAGAATGCCCGATGTCAAAGGCATCAGGGCATTTGTCAGGCCCTGGTTTGGTTACCTTAGATCCCAAATCCTAGCCATGCAGTCCTCTCCCCCAGTGTACATCCATCGCCCGTCCTCGTGGAAGCCCACCGAGGTGATGTTCTTGCTCACGCCGTCATAGTTAATGACAGGATTGGGGTTGTTGGAGTTCAGGTCGTACATGCGGATGTGCTGGTAGCCTGCAAGCAAACAGCAAGTGATGAGAAATACACCGCAGGACTGGGGAAGCGATCTTCATCTATATAACCCACTCACCTGCAGCTGCGATCATGCTCCGATCAGGGGTGACTTCAAGAGCATTTACTTGCTAACGCACAAAGTTAAGGCCAAACAGAGAGGCTAATATTAGTATTGTGTGTTCCTGCTGATCTACCGATCTGCTTCTACAATTCTACTGTTTACCTGTAGAGGGAGCTTATTCTGACCCCAACGCAACTGACAATATGCAAAATGCGTCCTCTGCAGATATTCTATGTATCTGATAAATCTCTCTACTGGAGGGTGACAAGCGAGCAATGTCTGCCTAGTTTCCTTCTTAGCGCACTGAACAATAATTGCCCTTTTTGCTTTGTTCGACGGTCAGCCTGGTATCAGAAAAGTGAAGTCGTCTAGCAAGCAGAGTGCACGCTCGGCAAGCAAGGCCGTGGAAGGATACAGAGTCCTGGTGCTGCACTGTTCGGGTGCAGATGCCGCTGTGTGCTTGCCAGAAGCGTACAGTGTGGTCATACCCAGCTGTAGCGAGGATGACGGGATCGCTACCCACGGTGCCTTGCGAGGAGTTCATCATGGCGTCTGTAAGGAGAAGACTCATACCGTCACTATTAGAAAGCACGCTAAACATTGTACTGCGAACGTAGTAAAAGTGATATACATGCTGTGATAGCAGCATTACAAAAAGAAAGTACAAATATGCTTGTTTTTTTTATATTTATCTAGTCTGTGGTTTATTCCATCAGCTAATGACAAAATTACACATTCTCCATTGAAATGTGCATATCAAGTCTTAGGCGATGTAGTGCTCGTTCTTGATCATCTTATTCTCTATGTTTACAGTATAAACACTATTTAGGTGACTGGGCCGCTTTAACAACTGGGAATATTCCCTGTAACAACAGGTGCTGCCCCTTCCTAGTCACAATGTGCAATCGAGATGAAACGACAAATGGATCCCTTTGGGTGCAAGGTGCAATAAATGACATAATCAATACAGAAGAACAGGATCACACTGCACATTACTGTGAGTTATATTGCTGTGGAGTCTGTGATACACTCACACGCTGCACGTTAATGTGAGTTTTATTGCTGTGGAGTCTGTGATACACTCACACATTGCGCATTACTGTGAGTTTTATTGCTGTGGAGTCTGTGATACACTCACACTCTGCACATTACTGGGAGTTTTATTGCTGTGGAGTCTGTGATTCACACGCTGTACATTACTGTGAGTTTTATTGCTGTGGAGTCTGTGATACACTCACACACTGCACATTACTGTGAGTTTTATTGCTGTGGAGTCTGATGATACACTCACACACTGCACATTACTGTGAGTTTTATTGCTGTGGAGTCTGTGATACACACACACACTGCACATTACTGTGAGTTTTATTGCTGTGGAGTCTGTGATACACTTGCACACTAACTCATTACTGTGAGTTTTATTGCTGTGGAGTCTGTGATACACTCACACACTGCACCTTACTGTGAGTTTTATTGCTGTGGAGTCTGTGATACACTCACACGCTGCACATTACTGTGAGTTTTATTGCTGTGGAGTCTGTGATACACTCACACGCTGCACCTTACTGTGAGTTTTATTGCTGTGGAGTCTGTGATACTCACACGCCGCACATTACTGTGAGTTTTATTGCTGTGGAGCCTGTGATACACTCACAAGCTGCACATTACTGAGTTTTATTGCTGTGGAGTCTGTGATACACTCACGCACTGCACAGTACTGGGAGTTGTATTGCTGTGGAGCCTGTGATACACTCATACATTACTGTGAGTTTTATTGCTGTGGAGTCTGTGATACACTCACACTGCACATTACTGTGAGTATTATTGCTGTGGGGTCTGTGATACACTCACGCTGCACATTACTGTAAGTTTTATTGCTGTGGGGTCTGTGATACACTCAAACACTGCACATTACTGTGAGTTTTATTTCTGTGGAGTCTGTGATACACTCACACTGCACATTACTGTGAGTATTATTGCTGTGGGGTCTGTGATACACTCACGCTGCACATTACTGTGAGTTTTATTGCTGTGGAGCCTGTGATACCCTCACACACTGCACAATACTGTGAGTTTTATTGCTGTGGGGTCTGTGATACACTCACACACTGCACATTACTGTGAGTTTTATTGCTGTGGAGTCTGTGATACACTCACACGCTGCACATTACTGTGAGTTTTATTGCTGTGGAGCCTGTGATACACTCACACACTGCACATTACTGTGAGTTTTATTGCTGTGGAGTCTGTGATACACTCACACGCTGCACATTACTGTGAGTTTTATTGCTGTGGAGCCTGTGATACACTCACACATTACTGTGAGTATTATTGCTGTGGAGCCTGTGATACACTCACACACTGCACATTACTGTGAGTTTTATTGCTGTGGCGTCTGTGATACACTCACACACTGCACAGTTTTATTGCTGTGGAGTCTGTGATACACTCACACACTGCACATTACTGTGAGTTTTATTGCTGCGGAGTCTGTGATACTCACACACTGCACATTACTGTGAGTTTTATTGCTGTGGAGTCTGTGATACACTCACACATTACTGTGAGTATTATTGCTGTGGAGCCTGTGATACACTCACACACTGCACATTACTGTGAGTTTTATTGCTGTGGAGTCTGTGATACACTCACACACTGCACATTACTGTGAGTTATATTGCTGTGGAGTCTGTGATACACTCACACACTGCACATTACTGTGAGTATTATTGCTGTGGAGTCTGTGATACACTCACACACTGCACATTACTGTGAGTTATATTGCTGTGGAGTCTGTGATACACTCGCACACTGCACATTACTGTGAGTATTATTGCTGTGGAGTCTGTGATACACCCACACAATGAACATTACGTTGAGTTTTATTGCTGTGGATTCTGTGATACACTCACACACTGCACATTACTGTGAGTTATATTGCTGTGGAGTCTGTGATACACTCACACACTGCACATTACTGTGAGTATTATTGCTGTGGAGTCTGTGATACACTCACACACTGCACATTACTGTGAGTATTATTGCTGTGGGGTCTGTGATACTCACACACTGCACATTACTGGGAGTTGTATTAATGTTTGCATGCACTGAGTATGTAACTAGTCTTTACCCAGCTGGTTCACACTAAGGGATCAGCATGCAGTAAATGTCTGTGCTATTAGACACATTTGGGTTGGTCTTCCATAGAGAGCCCCCACATGTCTCCTTTATATCCCCATGTGATTCCTGACCCGGGGAGGCGTGCACAAGCTGGCTGAGGGTGATCAGGTTAGTCCCTGGCAGGGGTGTAACACACTCATAACAACATTACCTTCTACTTTGCTTCCTCGTCACGTCCCCTCCTTAACACGTCAGCGTCCATTTCCAGTGACGTCAGGAGGCGGGCGGGGCCAGGAGAGCCTTTAATGGGAGGGACGGAGTTGTGCGAGGAGAAAAGGCGGAGTTACGAGAAAGGAGGCGGAGTCGTAAGAAAGATACACACTGTGCACTATACAGAGAGACACACTGTGCACTATACAGAGAGACAACCTGTGCACTATACAGAGAGACACACTGTGCACTATACAGAGATACACACTGTGCACTATACAGAGATACACACTGTGCACTATACAGAGAGACACACTGTGCGCTATACAGAGAGACACACAGTGCACTATACAGAGAGACACACTGTGCACTATACAGAGAGACAACCTGTGCGCTATACAGAGAGACACACTGTGCGCTATACAGAGAGACACACAGTGCACTATACAGAGAGACACACTGTGCACTATACAGAGAGACACACTGTGCGCTATACAGAGAGACAACCTGTGCACTATACAGAGAGACACACTGTGCACTATACAGAGAGACAACCTGTGCACTATACAGAGAGACACACTGTGCACTATACAGAGAGACAACCTGTGCGCTATACAGAGAGACACACTGTGCACTATACAGAGAGACACACTGTGCACTATACAGAGAGACACACTGTGCACTATACAGAGAGACAACCTGTGCACTATACAGAGATACACACTGTGCACTATACAGAGAGACACACTGTGCACTATACAGAGAGACACACTGTGCGCTATACAGAGAGACACACTGTGCACTATACAGAGAGACACACTGTGCGCTATACAGAGAGACACACTGTGCACTATACAGAGAGACAACCTGTGCACTATACAGAGAGACACACTGTGCACTATACAGAGAGACACACTGTGCACTATACAGAGAGACACACTGCACTATACAGAGAGACAACCTGTGCACTATACAGAGATACACACTGTGCACTATACAGAGAGACACACTGTGCACTATACAGAGAGACAACCTGTGCACTATACAGAGAGACACACTGTGCGCTATACAGAGAGACACACTGTGCACTATACAGAGAGACACACTGTGCGCTATACAGAGAGACACACTGTGCACTATACAGAGAGACAACCTGTGCACTATACAGAGAGACACACTGTGCACTATACAGAGAGACAACCTGTGCACTATACAGAGATACACACTGTGCACTATACAGAGAGACACACTGTGCACTATACAGAGAGACAACCTGTGCACTATACAGAGAGACACACTGTGCGCTATACAGAGAGACAACCTGTGCACTATACAGAGAGACAACCTGTGCACTATACAGAGAGACACACTGTGCACTATACAGAGAGACAACCTGTGCACTATACAGAGAGACAACCTGTGCACTATACAGAGAGACAACCTGTGCACTATACAGAGATACACACTGTGCACTATACAGAGAGACACACTGTGCACTATACAGAGAGACACACTGTGCACTATACAGAGAGACACACTGTGCGCTATACAGAGAGACACACTGTGCACTATACAGAGAGAGACAACCTGTGCACTATACAGATACACACTGTGCACTATACAGAGAGACAACCTGTGCACTATACAGAGAGACACACTGTGCACTATACAGAGAGACAACCTGTGCACTATACAGAGAGACACACTGTGCGCTATACAGAGAGACACACTGTGCGCTATACAGAGAGACAACCTGTGCACTATACAGAGAGACACACTGTGCGCTATACAGAGAGACACACTGTGCACTATACAGAGAGAGACAACCTGTGCACTATACAGAGAGACACACTGTGCGCTATACAGAGAGACACACTGTGCACTATACAGAGAGACAACCTGTGCATTATACAGAGAGACACACTGTGCACTATACAGAGAGACAACCTGTGCACTATACAGAGAGACACACTGTGCGCTATACAGAGAGACACACTGTGCACTATACAGAGAGACAACCTGTGCACTATACAGAGAGACACACTGTGCGCTATACAGAGAGACACACTGTGCACTATACAGAGAGACAACCTGTGCACTATACAGAGATACACACTGTGCACTATACAGAGATACACACTGTGCGCTATACAGAGAGACACACTGTGCACTATACAGAGAGACAACCTGTGCACTATACAGAGAGACACACTGTGCGCTATACAGAGAGACACACTGTGCACTATACAGAGAGACACACTGTGCACTATACAGAGAGACAACCTGTGCACTATACAGAGAGACACACTGTGCGCTATACAGAGAGACACACTGTGCACTATACAGAGAGACACACTGTGCACTATACAGAGAGACAACCTGTGCACTATACAGAGATACACACTGTGCACTATACAGAGAGACAACCTGTGCAATATACAGAGAGACAACCTGTGCACTATACAGAGAGACACACTGTGCACTATACAGAGAGACAACCTGTGCGCTATACAGAGATACACACTGTGCACTATACAGAGAGACACACTGTGCACTATACAGAGAGACAACCTGTGCACTATACAGAGAGACAACCTGTGCACTATACAGAGATACACACTGTGCGCTATACAGAGAGACACACTGTGCGCTATACAGAGAGACACACTGTGCGCTATACAGAGATACACACTGTGCGCTATACAGAGAGACAACCTGTGCGCTATACAGAGAGACACACTGTGCACTATACAGAGAGACACACTGTGCGCTATACAGAGAGACACACTGTGCACTATACAGAGAGACAACCTGTGCGCTATACAGAGAGACACACTGTGCACTATACAGAGAGACACACTGTGCACTATACAGAGAGACAACCTGTGCACTATACAGAGAGACACACTGTGCACTATACAGAGAGACACACTGTGCACTATACAGAGAGACACACTGTGCGCTATACAGAGATACACACTGTGCACTATACAGAGAGACAACCTGTGCACTATACAGAGATACACACTGTGCACTATACAGAGAGACAACCTGTGCGCTATACAGAGAGACACACTGTGCACTATACAGAGAGACACACTGTGCGCTATACAGAGAGACACACTGTGCACTATACAGAGAGACAACCTGTGCGCTATACAGAGAGACACACTGTGCACTATACAGAGAGACACACTGTGCACTATACAGAGAGACAACCTGTGCACTATACAGAGATACAACCTGTGCACTATACAGAGATACACACTGTGCACTATACAGAGAGACACACTGTGCGCTATACAGAGAGACACACTGTGCGCTATACAGAGAGACACACTGTGCGCTATACAGAGAGACAACCTGTGCGCTATACAGAGAGACACACTGTGCCCTATACAGAGAGACAACCTGTGCACTATACAGAGATACACACTGTGCACTATACAGAGAGACACACTGTGCGCTATACAGAGAGACACACTGTGCGCTATACAGAGAGACACACTGTGCGCTATACAGAGAGACACACTGCACTATACAGAGAGACACACTGTGCGCTATACAGAGAGACACACTGTGCGCTATACAGAGAGACAACCTGTGCACTATACAGAGATACACACTGTGCACTATACAGAGAGACACACTGTGCGCTATACAGAGAGACACACTGTGCGCTATACAGAGAGACACACTGTGCGCTATACAGAGAGACAACCTGTGCGCTATACAGAGAGACACACTGTGCACTATACAGAGAGACACACTGTGCACTATACAGAGAGACAACCTGTGCACTATACAGAGATACACACTGTGCACTATACAGAGAGACACACTGTGCGCTATACAGAGAGACACACTGTGCGCTATACAGAGAGACACACTGTGCGCTATACAGAGAGACACACTGTGCGCTATACAGAGAGACAACCTGTGCGCTATACAGAGAGACACACTGTGCGCTATACAGAGATACACACTGTGCACTATACAGAGAGACACACTGTGCGCTATACAGAGAGACACACTGTGCGCTATACAGAGAGACACACTGTGCACTATACAGAGAGACAACCTGTGCGCTATACAGAGAGACACACTGTGCACTATACAGAGAGACACACTGTGCCCTATACAGAGAGACAACCTGTGCACTATACAGAGATACACACTGTGCACTATACAGAGAGACACACTGTGCACTATACAGAGAGACACACTGTGCGCTATACAGAGAGACACACTGTGCGCTATACAGAGAGACACACTGTGCGCTATACAGAGAGACACACTGTGCACTATACAGAGAGACACACTGTGCGCTATACAGAGAGACACACTGTGCGCTATACAGAGAGACAACCTGTGCACTATACAGAGATACACACTGTGCACTATACAGAGATACACACTGTGCACTATACAGAGAGACACACTGTGCGCTATACAGAGAGACACACTGTGCGCTATACAGAGAGACACACTGTGCGCTATACAGAGAGACACACTGTGCGCTATACAGAGAGACAACCTGTGCGCTATACAGAGAGACACACTGTGCGCTATACAGAGAGACACACTGTGCGCTATACAGAGAGACACACTGTGCGCTATACAGAGAGACACACTGTGCGCTATACAGAGATACACACTGTGCGCTATACAGAGAGACACACTGTGCGCTATACAGAGATACACACTGTGCGCTATACAGAGAGACACACTGTGCGCTATACAGAGAGACACACTGTGCACTATACAGAGAGACAACCTGTGCACTATACAGAGAGACACACTGTGCGCTATACAGAGAGACACACTGTGCGCTATACAGAGAGACAACCTGTGCGCTATACAGAGAGACAACCTGTGCGCTATACAGAGAGACACACTGTGCGCTATACAGAGAGACACACTGTGCGCTATACAGAGAGACACACTGTGCGCTATACAGAGAGACAACCTGTGCGCTATACAGAGAGACACACTGTGCGCTATACAGAGAGACAACCTGTGCACTATACAGAGAGACACACTGTGCGCTATACAGAGAGACAACCTGTGCGCTATACAGAGAGACACACTGTGCGCTATACAGAGAGACACACTGTGCACTATACAGAGAGACACACTGTGCGCTATACAGAGAGACACACAGTGCACTATACAGAGATACACACTGTGCACTATACAGAGAGACACACTGTGCACTATACAGAGAGACACACTGTGCGCTATACAGAGAGACACACTGTGCGCTATACAGAGAGACACACTGTGCGCTATACAGAGAGACACACTGTGCGCTATACAGAGAGACACACTGTGCGCTATACAGAGAGACACACTGTGCGCTATACAGAGATACACACTGTGCACTATACAGAGAGACACACTGTGCACTATACAGAGATACACACTGTGCACTATACAGAGAGACAACCTGTGCGCTATACAGAGAGACACACTGTGCGCTATACAGAGAGACAACCTGTGCGCTATACAGAGAGACAACCTGTGCACTATACAGAGAGACACACTGTGCACTATACAGAGAGACACACTGTGCACTATACAGAGAGACAACCTGTGCACTATACAGAGAGACACACTGTGCACTATACAGAGAGACACACTGTGCGCTATACAGAGAGACAACCTGTGCACTATACAGAGAGACACACTGTGCACTATACAGAGAGACACACTGTGCACTATACAGAGAGACAACCTGTGCACTATACAGAGAGACACACTGTGCACTATACAGAGAGACACACTGTGCACTATACAGAGAGACACACTGTGCGCTATACAGAGAGACACACTGTTCGCTATACAGAGAGACACACTGTGCGCTATACAGAGAGACAACCTGTGCACTATACAGAGAGACACACTGTGCGCTATACAGAGAGACACACTGTGCGCTATACAGAGAGACACACTGTGCACTATACAGAGAGACAACCTGTGCACTATACAGAGAGACAACCTGTGCACTATACAGAGATACACACTGTGCACTATACAGAGAGACAACCTGTGCACTATACAGAGATACACACTGTGCACTATTCAGAGAGACAACCTGTGCACTATACAGAGAGACACACTGTGCGCTATACAGAGAGACACACTGTGCGCTATACAGAGAGACACACTGTGCGCTATACAGAGAGACACACTGTGCGCTATACAGAGATACACACTGTGCGCTATACAGAGAGACACACTGTGCACTATACAGAGAGACGCACTGTGCACTATACAGAGAGACACACTGTGCGCTATACAGAGAGACACACTGTGCGCTATACAGAGAGACACACTGTGCGCTGTACAGAGAGACACACTGTGCTCTATACAGAGAGACACACTGTGCACTATACAGAGATACACACTGTGCACTATACAGAGAGACACACTGTGCGCTATACAGAGAGACACACTGTGCACTATACAGAGAGACAACCTGTGCACTATACAGAGATACACACTGGGCGCTATACAGAGAGACACACTGTGCGCTATACAGAGAGACACACTGTGCGCTATACAGAGAGACACACTGTGCGCTATACAGAGAGACACACTGTGCACTATACAGAGAGACACACTGTGCGCTATACAGAGATACACACTGTATACTATACAGAGAGACAACCTGTGCACTATACAGAGATACACACTGTGCACTATACAGAGAGACAACCTGTGCACTATACAGAGATACACACTGTGCACTATACAGAGAGACACACTGTGCACTATACAGAGAGACACACTGTGCACTATACAGAAACACACACTGTGCACTATACAGAGAGACACACTGTGCACTATACAAAGAGACACACTGTGCACTATACAGAAACACACACTGTGCACTATACAGAGAGACACACTGTGCACTATACAGAGAGACACACTGTGCACTATACAGAGAGACACACTGTGCACTATACAGAGAGACACACTGTGCGCTATACAGAGAGACAACCTGTGCACTATACAGAGATACACACTGTGCACTATACAGAGAGACAACCTGTGCACTATACAGAGAGACACACTGTGCACTATACAGAGAGACACACTGTGCACTATACAGAGAGACAACCTGTGCACTATACAGAGATACACACTGTGCACTATACAGAGAGACAACCTGTGCACTATACAGAGATACACACTGTGCACTATACAGAGAGACAACCTGTGCACTATACAGAGATACACACTGTGCACTATACAGAGAGACACACTGTGCACTATACAGAGAGACACACTGTGCACTATACAGAGAGACACACTGTGCGCTATACAGAGAGACACACTGTGCACTATACAGAAACACACACTGCACTATACAGAAACACACACTGTGCACTATACAGAGAGACACACTGTGCACTATACAGAGAGACACACTGTGCGCTATACAGAGAGACACACTGTGCGCTATACAGAGAGACAACCTGTGCAATATTCAGAGATACACACTGTGCACTATTCAGAGAGACAACCTTTGCACTATACAGAGATACACACTGTGCACTATACAGAGAGACACACTGTGCACTATTCAGAGAGACAACCTGTGCAATATACAGAGATACACACTGTGCACTATACAGAGAGACACACTGTGCACTATACAGAGATACACACTGTGCACTATACAGAGAGACACACTGTGCACTATACAGAGATACACACTGTGCACTATACAGAGAGACATCCTGTGCACTATACAGAAACACAACTAAACTGTGCACTATACAGAGACACACACTGTGCACTATACAGAGACACAACTACACTGTGCTCTATACAAAGAGACAACCTGTGTGCTATACAGAGATACACACTGTGCACTATACAGAGACATAACTACACTGTGCTCTATACAAAGAGACAACCTGTGTGCTATACAGAGATACACACTGTGCACTATACAGAGAGACACACTGTGCACTATACAGAGATACACACTGTGCACTATACAGAGAGACACACTGTGCACTATACAGAGAGACACACTGTGCACTATACAGAGATACACACTGTGCACTATACAGAGAGACATCCTGTGCACTATACAGAAACACAACTAAACTGTGCACTATACAGAGACACACACTGTGCACTATACAGAGACACAACTACACTGTGCTCTATACAAAGAGACAACCTGTGTGCTATACAGAGATACACACTGTGCACTATACAGAGACATAACTACACTGTGCTCTATACAAAGAGACAACCTGTGTGCTATACAGAGATACACACTGTGCACTATACAGAGACATAACTACACTGTGCTCTATACAAAGAGACAACCTGTGTGCTATACAGAGATACACACTGTATACTATACAGAGAGACAACCTGTGCAATATACAGAGATACACACTGTGCACTATACAGAGACACAACTACACTGTGCACTATACAGAGACACAACTACACTGTGCTCTATACAGAGAGACACACTGTGCTCTATACAGAGAGACACACTGTGCGCTATACAGAGAGACACACTGTGCGCTATACAGAGAGACACACTGTGCGCTATACAGAGAGACACACTGTGCACTATACAGAGATACACACAGTGCACTATACAGAGACACAACTACACCATGCTCTATACAAAGAGACAACCTGTGCAATATACAGAGATACACACTGTGCACTATACAGAGAGATGACCTGTGCACTATACTGCTGATTCCAGTCACCATGGAAACCAATGGAATGTTCCTGCTGATTCCAGTCACCATGGAAACCAATGGAATGTTCCTGCTGATTCCAGTCACCATGGAAACCAATGGATGTTCCTGCTGATTCCAGTCACCATGGAAACCAATGGAATGTTCCTGCTGATTACGTCACTTTTAGACCTTTTCCCCAGAAATGATCTTTATTCAGAACATTTGCTAACTCAGGGCATAGATCATTTCTGACATTTTGTCGGGTATAAAAGTCTATAACGTCCCTAGTGCCTATTCAGCCCTTGACAATGTGTATATATATAATTATCTTGTAAATCCCTTCTCTCCCAGCCTTGGCTGGTTGTCATGCTCAATGCCCCAAGGCACGTTGGTTTACTAAGCCTAGCTGTTTGGAGTTATTGTTAGTAGGATACAGGTTACACAGGGCTTATGTTTGATTTACTCACGAGTAGCTGGTGCAAAGGTCACTGACATGACAAAAACATATAATGGGGGGGGGGGGGGGGGGGGGGGGGATTTTGGGAGTGTCAAAATCTAGATGTACTGCTATGCCCTGAGGGCCAAAAGGGAATACTATGTGTTGTAGAAAGGTAACAAATTTGACCATTTATTATTGTCCACCATTTCTCAAGCACTGTTGGCCCGAGGCACCTGAACGTATCCTCTATTGTCCCTCTTTCCTCCTCTATGGACCCTCTTTTCCTCCTCTATGGACCCTCTTTTCCTCCTCTATTGTCCCTCTTTTCCTCCTCTATGGACCCTCTTTTCCTCCTCTATTGTCCCTCTTTTCCTCCTCTATTGTCCCTCTATGGACCCTCTTTTCCTCCTCTATGGGACCCTCTTTTCTGAGCTTTGAATTTTTAGTTTGTGTCACAGAGCTCCACAGCAATGAAACTCCCAACAGACTGATTGAAGTCTGCAGTAAATATGTTTTTATATTAATTTGTGTTCTATAAAATGCTGTATCCTTTTTCTAAATGAACTTATCAAATTACATAGTTACCAGTTGGCCTGACCTGTAGTCACACCTGTAGCCTCACCTGTAGCCACTCCCACAAAATAAAAGTCTCCCTTTTTGGGACTTTTGAACTGTTGGAACAACAATGCCTGAGGATGTAGGTGTGCCGTACTGTGGAATATATATATATATATATATATATATATATATATATATATATATATATATATAGCCTTCATTTAGAAAGGTCAGGTATCAGTTTATGTTTCATCTACATGATCTATACATTGTGTTAGTAAAGGACTAATTTAACCCTTTACAGGAATAAGTGTTACTTATTTACATCTATTGATTGGTATTTTACCTTAGAATGGGGCCACTGTTACATTTAAGTACCTACTCTCCCTATATAGTGTTTAGAATATGTTTTCACCCGTGGATGACCCTTTTTATTTTTTGGTTTTTGCAGGTGTATTTGTTCATGTATATCTGTTCATTTTTAATTTGCGAAATATATTTTACATTGATGTATTAAAAGTTCTGTTTTAATAGAGCCACTAGAGGGTGCATTAATATAATCATTATTTAAATAAAAAAAAATATATATGATATTATTTTATGTTCATTTACTTTATTATTAAGTATTTAATTAATGTATCCTGTTATTTTAATTTACTGATTTTTATTTGATTACACTTTGAGCACAGTTGCCAACATCGGCCATGTTTCCAGGGACACATATTTGTTCCACATACTGCAGAAAGAGCATGCAAAGTGCAGCCCGGCAGTATGTAGGATGGATATACGCACAGGCACAATCCAATTACATAATCATGATAGGTCCTTTGAGATCTAAACCCTGATTAATTAATTGGATTGTGTCTGTGTGTGTATATCCATCCTACATACTGCCGGGCTGCACTTTGCATGCTCTTTCTGCAGCATGTGGAACAAATATGTGTCCCTGGAAACATGGCCGATGTTGGCAACTATGCTTTGAGCCATTTTAGAGAGATCATCGGACAAAAAGCCAAAGACCTCACATTGACGTCTACGGGAGGACTTTAGCTATATTCGTAATAGTCGAAGGTCCTCCCAAAGGGGGTCCAAGGGGGCGAAATTGTCGTGGAATCGGCTATAATGTCCAAATTGCAGATAAAACAATGTGATCCGAATTTAACTGCCATTCGGAGGCACCGAAGACCACTCAACCATCATGAGACCAATGGGTTCCAAACATGTCTGTGGTGTCCCCTGTTTATGACATCACTTGTGGCTTCATATGCAAATTACCCATTGCAAGGTGGTTCTAAATGGGTATTGATTGGTCCGCCTCTCTGGGCATACTGGTGGGTCAGTGACACCGAGACTGACCTTCTGAAATCTGCTGACTAGCTCGTCTGATGAAGGAGGGACCTGCTCTGCTGGGCGGAGGTTCTTGAGCCAAGTGTAGGGATTTGATTAGACATGGAGAGGAAATGGACAGATCTGGATGAAGGGGGCTGCCAGGAACCCCCTGGAACTTGCACAAAGTGCTACATCTCCGAAGGTGACCCTGCACTTAATTGGACGCCCTGGAGAAATGTGAATTTTCCAGGTATGTTGGGACCGGTATATAGAAACTGGTCCCTTGTAATTACTTATTTTTATTCTTTCTTTGTTAGTTTGTTTTTTATTATATTTTTTTAGATGATTGGTGTGTCGAGTATCTGTCGATATAACTGTAAAGTGCTATAAAAATGTTTTATCTATCTGTCTATCTATATGTGTCTTTCTATCTACCTGTTTGTATGACTGTCCATCCATCTTTTACTCTTTAGGGTTTACTTAATAAATGGGGCCAGGTCAGAAAGAGTAGCCTAATTTGGGAATTTTTCCAAATTTAGCAACTGGATACTGGCAATTTTGGCCCCAAATCGTAAATGTTTGTGCCAGTTTGGAGGCATCCTGAGCAGCCTGAAATTTGGGCTATTCGGATCACCAAAGTGGTCCAAAAACTGGAGGTCTGTTTTTTCTCGAGAAAATTGTAGCTACTTCTTCCTCTGTTGTCAGTCTTTTCCTCCTCTGTTGTCAGTCTTTTCCTCCTCTGTTGTCAGTCTTTTCCTCCTTTGTTGTCAGTCTTTTCCTCCTCCGGTTGTCCCTCTTTTCCTCCTCCGGTTGTCCCTTTTTCTATTCTCCCTTTTTTCTGGGAGCTCAGAATGTTTGGTTTGTACGAGTGGATCACAGAGCTCCACAGCAATAAAACTCCCAATAAATTGTGTTTAAACTGCAGTAAATGTGTTAAAAGTAAAATACGTTATTCCTAATGTGTTAGCGAAGGTAATGTACTGAGAGAACCAGATGGGGAATAGTTTTTGAGTCTTGTGTCATGTTACTACTGATTTAGGTATATTATGTGTGTATATAATCCTGTGCGTTGTTCAATAAAAGTTACTTCCTGTTTTACTCCAATGTCGGTGTGGTCTGGGGATTGCAGTCATTTGCTACCTAGCTTCCCCTAGTGTATTTATTTTAGAGTTTTCCATATTTTTTTCAAGAAAGAAAAACATTTGTTACATAATAATATATAACAGATGATCCCTATGGCTTCTAACTTAAAACAGGGTCTAGGACACTTCTTCGCCGCATTTTCATCGCTGACAGTTCAGCGCGGCAGTTAGAACGCTGAACTGTCAGCAATGAAGTATAACGCGGCCGTTTCACCGCGGCTGCAGCTATGTAAGAGCTGTTCAGCGCTGAACTGTCAGCTCTTACAAATCTAAAAGTAAAAGTAAAATAACCCCCCTAATAAATGATTCCCCCCCCCAATAGTAACACTAAACCTCAATACTGACACTAAAATTAACCCCAATACTAAAATTAACCCCCTAAACCCCAATACTAACCCTAATACTAACCCTAATACTAACCCCCGACCCCTAATACTAAAGTTAACCCCCTAAACCCCAATACTAACCCTAATACTAACCCCCGACCCCTAATACTAAAGTTAACCCCCTAAACCCCAATACTAACCCTAATACTAACCCTCTAAACCCCAATACTAACCCTAATACTAACCCCCGACCCCTAATACTAAAGTTAACCCCCTAAACCCCAATACTAACCCTAATACTAACCCTCTAAACCCCAATACTAACCCTAATACTAACCCCCGACCCCTAATACTAAAGTTAAACCCCTAAACCCTAATACTAACCCCGACCCCTAATAGTAAAATTAACCCCTAACACTAAACCTAATTCTAACCCCCTAAACCCTAATTCTAAACCAACTAAAATCGGTAAAATACTTACCTTTAGCGATGAAATGTCCTGCGACGATCTGTCTTGTGCTGTAGACTGCGCGGAAGCAGCCGCGATGAAGTGTCCCATCCCCTTAAAACATGTATATTTGCTTTGAATCTACACATACTATGAAAGTCAATAAATTAGTTTGAATTTTTTTTTTATTGCACAAACTAAATTCAGTGGACCCATAAACAATACAAATCTCATCTTTTTCATGTGTTGCGCACCCTTCCTTTCCATTTGTTTTTTCTTTTTGATAGATTTAAAAGGTTAATTGCCTGGGTGGTTTCTTGCATGCACCAATATATATATATATATATAAAAAAAATTTCTTTTTTTTTTTAGTGCGTCTAAATAAATAGTTATCAATTGGCCATAAAGTCACTGAAAATGTTCTGGTAAAGCCCCGCCCACAGAAACACCGTCAGCCACTCCCATAAAATGAAATTGTCCCCTATTTGAGGTACATGCACTTTCCTTTGCATCCACAGCACCTGTTTTAACCCATATAACTTGCCCCAGCACATTGCACCATGACTTGCCTCCAGCACCTACATTGCACCATGACTTGCCCCAGCACTCACACTGCACCAAGTACTTGCTCCCAGCACCTCCATTATACCAAGGGCTTGCCCTCAGTACCAACAATATACCAAGGACTTGTCCTCAGTACCCACATTACACCAATGACTTGGCCCCAACACACAGATTGCACTCACAGGACCTCACTAATTCTTGGGGGAGCGCCTCCCCTAGTGGTGAGTACATGGTATTACAGTGCCATGCTGTTACCTTAGATTAATGTTTGTTATCTAATTAATGGCAGCACAGCTCCTCACTGTGACCTCAACAAGCAGGAAATACCAGTATTTTGTGCACTATTTCACATGCACGTCCTCATTTGCTGCATAAGATCCTCCCACTGAGGTGATAGTAACAACTAGATCTCTCTGCCATCTGCAGTATATTCTGCTCCTCCTTCCCACACAGCACTGGGGACTGGATTGCTGGAAAGGTAACACATATCTCAAGCCAGTCACTGTTACCCCCTCTGCCAGGGTGCACAGGCATGCCAGGCTCTGATCCTCACTGCACTGCACAGTAAGGGGTTCTATGGGGAGGTACTGCATAGCAGGCAATCCTGGGTCAACGTTCTAAAATGAGCAGTCTCCATGGTAACCAGTAGAATGGTCCTGCTGTTTACACTGCTTTTATTTCTTTTTTTTAGGACTTTGCACCTATTTATATATAAATAAGCTCACAATGCACCTAATATAACACAGAAGTTGGAATGGTGTGCTCTCCCACACCTGACACACTTATAGTTACCCTATTAAATGAGGTGCAGTATAACCAAACTACTGATTTCTGAGCACTCCAGATAGAGATTTAAAAAAATAATAATTTATGAGCAGAACCAGCTCAGTGTTACCCCTTAGGAGATCTGTAGTACACACCCGTTGCAGGCATGAGAAAGAAACCGAAGTATCAGTAAAATTCTGTTTATCACAGAAAATATTGAGGCGAAATGCGTTGGGGAGGAGGAGGAAGAATGCATTTTTTATGTATACTGCTTACTGGACTGTGGATTCCGGTGTGCTGCTGCTGCTGCTGTTTTTTTTATCTGTAAGAATTGTTGTGTGTTGTTATATGTAATGAAATAGTTTGGATATACTGCATAATTATTATTATTATTATTATTATTATATATCTTATTCCCTGAGAGGACCACTACACCTTATTTAATAGGATAACTATAAGTGTGTGAGGTGTGAGGTGTGTGAAATCACACTATGGATATCTGGATATCCTCAGTGACTTAATGCTGAAAGGATTAGGGTTTAAATGTGGACTTGTGATAATCCTACTGTACTAGCATCCGTGCGTTGGTTGCTCTTAGGTAGATATTATGGCATTTCTATGTCCCACATCCCCCAAAATGCTAATTATTTTAGGCCAGTCTGCAGCTCAGCAGATATGGGGTTACCCAAATCCTATGATGCTGATCCATCTCGGAGTCTATCCGCTGGCTTCCAATGATCTGCATTTTATTCTCAGCCTAAGAATCTAGATGAACTGCCCTGACTACAATGAGGGTGTGTGTGGGAGAGAAGTTACTGTGTGACTCCCCATACACCCCAACTGCCCTGCATTGTGCGGGGAAGCCCGATTCGGAGTGGCCGTCCCCACCGGGCTTCACCTCTGTGACGCTTTTCAGGGCAGAGGTGAGCTCAGCGGGATTCAGGACCACAACCCTTCAGTCCTGATCGCACCGGAGAAGGCTTAATGTGCATGCCAGCTGCAGCCTCCCAAGCTCCGCCCCTGGCGTCCTTATTCGCAAGGGAGGGGTGGTTAGGTTGCTAGCTCTTCTTTGACATCTGTACCCACAAATTAACTTGTGTCTAATTAAAAGACTGTATCAAGTGTAGGCATTTTACATAGAAATGTTTGAATGAAAGAATACAAATAATGTACTTTATTCAGCCCTCTTTGCTTCGTATAGCTCTAACAGGGGGCGGACATATTGTTTAGAATCTCGGGGCAGATCTTCATTCATCAGCATGAAGGTTAACGCAGATCTGACTCAAGATTCTATGCAATATGTCTGCCCTGTAATAGAGCTATATGAAGCAAGGAGCGCTCAATAAGGTGCTTTATTTGTATCCTTTCATTAAAGGTTCTGTATACACACCATCTACACTTGAGGTAATCCTTAAATTAAACAAGAGTTTTTTTTTTTTTTTTACTTACAGTTGTCCTTTAAATAATACTTTTGCGTCTCTGAGTCTGTAGTCTCTGTGGTCAATTGGCGCCCGGGTCTACAGAGGGCAAGGCTTGTGATCTAACAGGATACAGCGCAGCGAACGTTAGCGTGCATTATTGTGATCATCTGTATTTCGCTGCGGCCATGTTCACCTCCTGTGTGTTTTTAATCCCTTCAGAAATGGCTTTCCAACGAGGAATAAACTTCCTTCGCGTCGGAGTGTTGTTCATACTATTTCTGGTTTTCCTGAAATACATGTCGAGAAGCAGGTAAGAGTCTTTCGGGGGAGGTTGTCATAATATTAAGCGTTAAAATAAAACATGTTTTTTTAAGCAACACTTGGCTTATGGGTAAAAGGTGGAAAATACTTAAAGTGGGAGCAAAGGCAAAAAAAAAATGTGTTAAAAATGAAATGTCACATTTTATGATGAGTAAAATTAGGATTACCATATCCAGGTGACTAGAAAAGAGGACTCACCTGCATCCCTTGGCATTGCATCCACAGCACCTGGCTGCACCCATATAACTTTCCCCAGCACCCATTGCACTCACAGGACTTGCCCCACCACACATTGTGTTCACAGGACTTGCCCAAGCACCCACTGCACTCACAGGACTTGCCCAAGCACCCACTGCACTCACAGGACTGGTCCCAGCACTCATTGCACTCACAGAATGTGCCCAGGCATCCATTTCTCTCACTGGATTTTCCCCAGCACCCATTGCACTCACATGACTTGCCCCAGCACCCATTGCGCTCACATGACTTGCCCCAGCACCTATTGCACTCACAGGACTTGCCCCAGCACCCACTGCACCTATTACTTACCCCAGCACCCACATGGCTGCATTGACTTGCCCCCAACACCCATGTTGCAACAAAGTTTAGGAATTTTTTTTTAAGCAAGCAATACTTTGAAAGTGGCGAGCTCTGACAGATATGAGTGTTTAAATAAAAAGCTGAATATCTCGTGAAGGGTTACTGGTAGAAAGAAAATTCAAAAAATATTCTATTTATCTAACATGGCCATGTATTTAGGGGATTAAATCATTTTGTTTTACCCCCATCTTTCCTCTTCATACCCTGCGTCTCTGACAGATTGAGCCGGGTTGAAGATGCTGTGGATCTCTGTCTATCTTTAAGACGTCTGCCTTTTTTTGTGTGTGCTTAATTTAATATAGTTCACATGGGGACTTTTTTAATTTCTCTACTTTAAATAATATAATAACTAGTATTTATATCGCGCCCTGCAGCAAACGTAGAAAGGTGAGGTTTAATAACACCGTGCTTGTTATGTGTACAATAGAGAGATAATTTATCCAGACAATAAAACTGACATCCTAACAAAGAAACCAGTAATTCAAGTGCCATCATTGTTTCATTTTTTTTTTTTTTTTTAATTGACATGGATTTTGTCTCAATCTGCAATTTCAACCCATATTTAATACAAAGAAAATTAAGGTCTACAGATAACTATTTTTGCTTCCAGTGTGCAATCTATAAAGAAGTTTATGCTAGCCTAATCATACAGGGCATAATGATTTTAACATTTTTTTTTTTATTGCCATGCCCAACTAAAAGGGCCACCTGGTGATGGCTAAACCTTGCCACCACATATTCCATAATACTTATAAAGCCTTACGACTGACTGGGCATCGTGGGATATGTATTTTACAAACGTCGGCAGTGCCAAGGTTAGCCTTCCCTGCCCTAGTCTATTCTTTACCCTACTTGTTCTCAGATCAGTCTTCAAGGAGCACCAGTAGATCTTGGGACCAGCCAGTTGTGTTGGAATTGGAATGTCCCGTTAGTGGTTTTGAGGAGCAGTTTGAGAACCTATGTGCTGATGCCCACTAGTCTACTTTAGTCTGTATAAATTGTTGGCTAGCTCCCAAGCTCTGGTGACAATGACTAGCTTTAAATCGTTAAAGGGCTTTGTTGGCGGAGTTTGAACACTTCCAAGGTCAGCCTGAAGTCCATGTTGGGCCAAGTGTTACTTGTTGATGGTCAGACAGGCCCCGCATTCTGCAAGAAAGTAATTATAGTATTTAGGGTAAAGATTTTTTTTTTTTAATTATTATCGACAAACTGAAAACATGCCCATTTGCCTGTACAAAGTGTGCCTCAGGTTTACAAAGTCGTTGAGGTGAAGAAAAACGAAGACTTTTTTTGGGGTGATAACCCTGTGCTGCCAGCGGATGTAGAACACAAGGAGCTCCCTCCAGAGCCACCAAAAGAGATGGCAGTGAATGTCGTAAAAGTTAATCCTAAGCCAAAAATGGAAGGGGAAAGGAAAGATTTCAGCACCATTCAGATGAAACTAGTCCACTTGGATCTCAAGGGAGCTGCCCCCAGGATCCCATATTTTCAGCAGGTATGTTAGCTTAAATTATCTTCTTGAGTCAGTGGCTCCTATATATAGAATTCTGCACAAAATACATGTACAAAGCTTATATGTTTTCTTACTGTGTGGGCTTGGTTTTATTGCTTAAATATAAAAATGTTTTTCAAAAGCATATAATACCACTGTGTTTTTCTGCATACTTACCTTTTATATGTTGTGGAAAATAAGGAATTTGTTACCTCAAAATAATATGTACATGCAATTTTGTCCCCCCGAGTAATTTTACAGCAAAATAATCTAGAGGGTAAAATACAGATTACATGATTCTGAGTGATAAAGTACTAGACAAGGCTGCCCACTACCACCACCCTTATTTGCTCTTTTAAAACTGAAAATATAAAAGAAAAATTATCAATTGAAATTCAAGTCAAAGTTTTCCTGTTCTCCTTCAGGATAATGTCACTTTTTCAGTGGCTGACAGGACCCCCTATCCCTGACAAATACAGTTTTTCCTGAGATTACGATGGGTATGCTAAGACTAGTGACATCACATATCTCATACAGCTGGGTCAACACTGATGTTTTCTGTTCCTAGAATATAAATTAATAGCTAACTATTCTTTTATAGTACATACGTTATATGGTGTACTAAAGTTATTGAATAGCCTTTATAAAGGAAGGAAAACGAAATAAAGAGAAACAGGAAACTGAGATTGGAATGTCAAGCTTTAGGCCAAGGTAGCTGAGTTAAGAAAAAATCTCCAATGCAGCTGAATGGGAGAATTTTTACAACTCGTCTACTTTGGCCTTAAGTTTGAAATTCCCATCTCAATTCCCTGCAGTTCTCTCTTTATTGAGTAGGACCTTAGGACTGAATAGTTTCTAGAAAGCAAACCTTTGAACCTTCAAGAAATTGCTAAAGGTGTATTCCTGCCTATGGGACCCGAGACGTATTGTACAGAGCGCTGGTGAGACCTCACTTGGAGTATTGTACAGAGCGCTGGTGAGACCTCACTTGGAGTATTGTACAGAGCGCTGGTGAGACCTCACTTGGAGTATTGTACAGAGCGCTGGTGAGACCTCACTTGGAGTATTGTACAGAGCGCTGGTGAGACCTCACTTGGAGTATTGTACAGAGCGCTGGTGAGACCTCACTTGTAGTATTGTACAGAGCGCTGGTGAGACCTCACTTGGAGTATTGTACAGAGCGCTGGTGAGACCTCACTTGGAGCATTGTACAGAGCGCTGGTGAAACCTCACTTGGAGTATTGTACGCAATACTGGTGAGACCTCACTTGGAGTATTGTACAGAGCGCTGGTGAGACCTCACTTGGAGTATTGTACAGAGCGCTGGTGAGACCTCACTTGGAGTATTGTACAGAGCGCTGGTGAGACCTCACTTGGAGTATTGTACAGAGCGCTGGTGAGACCTCACTTGGAGTATTGTACAGAGCGCTGGTGAGACCTCGCTTGGAGCATTGTACAGAGCGCTGGTGAGACCTCACTTGGAGTATTGTACAGAGCACTGGTGAGACCTCACTTGGAGTATTGTACAGAGCGCTGGTGAGACCTCACGTGGAGCATTGTACAGAGCGCTGGTGAGACCTCACTTGGAGTATTGTACGCAGTACTGGAGACCGTATCTCCAGAAGGATATTGATACTTTGGAGAGAGTTCAGAGAAGGGCTACTAAACTGGTTCATGGGTTGAAGGATAAAACTTACCAGGAAAGGTTAAAGCATCTTAACATGTATAGCTGGGAGGAAAGACGTAACAGGGGGGATATGATAGAGACATTTATATACATAAAGGGAATCAACACAGTAATGGAAGAGAGTATATTTAAAAGAAGAAAAACTACCACAACTAGAGGACATAGTCTGAAATTAGAGGGGCAACGATTTAAAAGTAATATCAGGAAGTATTACTTTACTGAGAGGGTAGTGGATGTATTGAATAGTCTTCCAGCAGAAGTGGTAGAGGTAAACACAGTCAAGGATTTTAAGCATGCGTGGGATAGACACAAGGCTATCCTAGCTATAAGACCGGGAACGGGGGACTAATAAAAGTTCTCAAAAAAAAAAAAAAATTGGGCAGACTAGATGTACCGAATGGTTCTTATCTGCTGACACATTCTATGTTTCTATGCCCGGCGGTCCTTATAGTTCCGATTCTGATGCATAGTCTTTTCCCCTCCCCCTCCCAGGTCTTCCCCCTCCTGCAAAAACTGGGGGCCAATGGAGTGCTGATTGAATACGAAGACATGTTCCCTTTTAGCGGGGAACTAGAAGCCTTAAAATCTCCATACGCATACAGGTGAGAGTGATGGGAGTTGAGTGTAGATCCTCTTGCTCTATATATTTTTTTTTGTTTTTGTTATTTGTTTTCTCATGCTTTCGTCTTTCGATCCTGCTTACGTGGGTGGGGAATGGGGGCTTTGAAGTTGACCCATTACCTAAACAAAGTGACATTAGTTAAATGATTAAAAGCATTAATAATAGTCCTTTGATGTAAACATGTTAAATCATCTTCTAGTAGACACACTGACGTTTGTGTGTGTGTTATGTCTTTTAATACCTTGCTGTATAACTTTTATATGAATCCGTGGAGTGTGCTGAGATTTGTGCACACAGTGCCTCTCATGTAACTGGTTATAGGCCAGATAGCAAGCTACATCGGTTTTTTTTTTTTAAAAAAACCTTCTAGCGCGGGCCAATTATTATTCCCTACAGTTTAAATAAAATTTACAGCAATATGGTTGTCATGGGTTCCTGTGAAGATGTTTACGTCTGCTATTATGTTCACTCTCCTGAGAATAGCCATTCAATCCTTTTGTAAATTTCATCAGCAACATCTCTGTGATAATACATTGAGTTAAATGAGTCGGCCAGCCCTCCTCCCCGACTCATTTACTTCTATTGCCGAATGATAGAGAATTGCAGAAGGAATTTCAAACTTATTGGGAGACTTTTTCCCAACTCGGCTTCCTTGGCCTTATATATTGTAATTCCCTTATGGATTCCCAGCAATTCTCTCTCCTTCGTGAATAAAGCCCGTATGTAATTCAATCTTCCCATCTTTTTCTCTCCGGGTTATGTTCTTAATCTCCTTTCTCCTCCCTCCTGCAGTGAAGCGGACATCGAGAAGATCTTACAGCTCGCCAAAATTAACAACTTGGAGGTGGTACCGCTGGTTCAAACGTTTGGTCACATGGAGGTATGGAAAGGGATTAGGCAAGAGGTGTATAAAGGGGACCCCGGGTGTCTGTGGCAAGGTCTGTGAAAGCTGAATAGAGCATCATTGAATTGTCCATCACAGTCGGACCCCAGTGAATGTCCGACAAGCCCAGTGCTGGTTCTAACCCTGGGTAGTGCTGGACGGAAGATACTTTTTTTTTTTTTGTAGTTGCTTTTTCTGCTCTTATTTATAATTTTTTTCTAATCTGGGAGCAAGGTAAGCTCTCACAATAACCTTTAAAATAGGGAAACCTGACCATGAAAAGAAACAGGACTTGTAAAAAGAAGGGACAGTCCTGCCCCAAAAGCACACTGAACATAGACCAAAGGAAGAGCCATTGAGTAGCCTAGGCTTGATGCCTGCACCATTTCCCACACTTTGGATATCATTAGTTATGGTGGTGGGGGGGAGGCGCTGTAGTAGATTGACGCTACTAGTGGGTGTGGCCTGTGTAGCTCCTCCCCGTATTCGCATATCAGACTTAAATTCTTACAGAAATGAACCTGATCATGTCAGTTGTGGGGCAGGGAGAGACTAATTACACTATTGGTGGCTTGGCCATGTCTTCCAAACAATGATTTTTGTATTAGCATTTGTCGATGTCTAAAAGATTTTTCAAGTAAATGTTAGAAATATATAAATAATAAAAAAATATACTTTTTTTTTTTTTTTTTTTTTACTATTTTCTTTATTTAGTCAATTATATGATCGGAGCAAAATAATGTTATCTAAAGAAAGCCCTTTGTATCCCGGAAACACCATATATATTCTTTGTTTTGGCGCAGTAAATGCAAAACAGGAAAATTACAGCTAGACACAAACACCGCAGAAATGTAAAATCAGCCCATGTCACGAAGGGTACAGTATGGTCAAGAAGGGGTTAAAACCATTGTGCTACTAGCAAAGCTATCTTTTGGGTGTTAGTCACACTTTTCTGATATCCTCACCTCCCATATCGACCCACGCCTATGTTATCAGATGATTGTGGTGCTGTGTAGTGTTGTTTTTTGGAAAGCTGAAGGACAAACCAAACCCCAATTCCTTGCACTTGGTGTCCCTGTGCACCTCTGCAGTGCATGCTGGGATATGTAGTTCTAAATTGTGACGTGCGCTTTACACACTTTAAAAGCAGCTTTTGCACTTTTACTTGCACCAAACGACAGCCCTAAACGCTTCATTGCGCATACATATGTGTGCTTGTTAGGCTGGGTACTAAGCGCTGGTAACTTCCTCTTCCTTGTGTGTTTCGTGCGGATCATATACGGTATTTGTCCTGGCTGTCTTAAATTGCTAAATTATAATGTCAATCCTGCAAACTCTGCAGCCAGGCCCCGGCATATGGGTTTTATTCATAAAAGAGAGAACTGCAGTGAACATGACAAGGGAATTTCGAAACTTAAGGCCAAAGTAGCCGAGTTAGAAAAATTCTCCAGTTCACCTGTCCTTCAAACTTCGGCTACTTTGGCCTTAAGTTTGAACTTCCCTTATAAATGTCCTCCTTCGTGAATAAAGGCCAGTATCGTTCAAGGGGTGTCAAACCGCGGCCCACCAACTCGGGGAGAACTACATCTCCCATACTCCTTTGCCAGTCTCTTAGTTTGACAGAGCATTATGGGACACGTAGGCCATCAGTGGCTGGATGGGCCACCAGTTTGACACCCCGGGTTTAGACTGAATCCCAGGTCTATTTGTTACCCCTGCAGAAAACATTGTTCTGCCCCTTCCTGTTGATCGGGTGTTATAGTGGCTCCTGTCCGTGGCACAGGGCCCTACCACGAAGTCACCCACTAATCAAGTCCTCCCTCTTTCCTTTGCAGTACGTCCTAAAGCATGAGAAATTCCGGGGACTGAGAGAGGTGGAGCGGTACCCCAACAGCCTGAACCCCCACAATGCCGAATCCCTCCCGCTGGTGAAAAAGATCCTGTCCCAAATCTTGGACAAGCACCCCATGTCCAGCTGGGTTCATATAGGGGCAGACGAGGTGAGGACCTAGCGGAAAGGGGGTGAAAGTCCCAAATGACTGGAACGACCGGACATCCGCCCAATCCATTCTATCCGCCTGTTTCCTGGACTACATTACCACAAATCACTGACAGGGGGCAGTAGCAGGCACAGCTGAACTCCCTAGTAGTACTGCATGGATAGATCCGTCTTAACACATAGACGGGGGACATAATATTAAGAGAGTAACCCAAACACAACCAATCTGCTGTCATTAGGCAAAGACCAGCCATGGCACAAACTGTAGCCAGCAATGGTCTTCGGAGCCGCTGGGAATCTGGCTCTCATTCGTATAACTATACGGCTCTGCCCTTCTCTCTGATTGGTTGTCTAGCAGGACATCTATCCCCTAGTGCCACTTACTTCTATTTCTGGTAGGTCTGCGAATTAATATATTCTGCAGGAGCCGTGATTTGAAAGTATTTCCTAGTGCCCCCAGTCTAAACTTGGTCAAAGGAGCAGGGAAGGGAGGTCTGTACTACTGGAGGGGGCACAGATCTCCTTTGCTGACCCCTCTGCCGGCTCTCCTAAGCACGTGACCATCTCTCCCTGCAGGTTTACCACCTCGGAGAAGGTCAGGACTCCAAAGCTTGGCTGAACAGCAACAAAGGGGACCTGGGCAAGATGTTCCTCGATTTCATCAAGCAAGTGGTGGGCTTCCTGCATGACCGCTACCCCGACAAGCAGCAGATCATTTGGGATGACATGCTGAGGAAGCTCAGTATCGACACCATTAAAGGTGAGCATTATGGGCAATGAAAATGACTAGTTATAATTGGTTGAGGTTGCAGGCCTACCTTTGGATTGGATCGTTTCTCATACCCTGCAGTATCAGCATGCTTTGAGGGGCATGTACTAAAAAAAACACAAATATATTTTAGGTGCAAAACTATTTTTGCGCTTTAACACTCCAATAGTACATACGAGCAAATTGCGAATAAAAACGGGCAATTTTGCGAATATTTTTTCTACCTCTGTTGATAGCGCTCGCTAAAAGCTGGTGTCATTTTCACACGCAAATAAGAATTTATTTTTCACAAAATATTCGCAAAGCTCTTTCTCGCGCGCAAATATCATCGCAATTTATTAGCGCCACCGGAAAAATGCACGCTAAATTAAAAATAAACGGAAGA
Organism: Pelodytes ibericus; assembly: GCA_036172795.1. NCBI lineage: Eukaryota > Metazoa > Chordata > Amphibia > Anura > Pelodytidae > Pelodytes > Pelodytes ibericus. The sequence continues at coordinate 10,599,245 of CM069860.1, read as the reverse complement.
GACGCAAATCAGGGAAAAAAAACGCAGAATGTTACAAATAGTCGCAAATTGCTCCTTGCTCATGTTTTACCTAGTTTTTTTCCCCCCACTGCACTTGTTTAGTACATGGCCGCCATAGTCAGTAATGCTGTGTATGTTCCCACAGTGTCTGGTGTCACTGAGCACGTCTTACCAATGCTGTGGATCTACCACGCCAACTTTAACATCCAGGAGACAGGTAAGCCTCTCACACGGGTTGTACAGGTCTCATATCGGCACAGCTTCGGCCCTCCCGCGGGTTTGCAAATATTTGTAGTTGAGTCAGCAAAGCAAACTCACATGTCTCAGCACTCGTGCCAACTCTGTTACTTAAAGCAAACACTTCACAGTAAGCCGGTGTAAGTAGGAGCACACATTATTCCCTGAAAAGGTGGTTTCATCTCACCAGTTTCGTGAACTTACCCGATTTATCCCGGGACATTGTATGGCTAAGAGATCAAATCTACAACTCTTGGGCCAGTTGTAAAACCTTGCGCTAGTGTGAACCTTCTTCTCTCCTTCTTAGAAACATTCATATCGAAGTACCAAGAGAGCGGGTTTAAAGCGATCTGGTTCGCCAGCGCCTTCAAAGGCGCGTCGGGGGTCGACCAGATGTGGACCCCCATGGATGTTCACATGAAGAACCATCAACAGTGGAAGAAGGTCATCGACTCCATGAAGGCCAAGTTCTCCAAAATCCGCTACGCTGGCACAGCATTGACTGGATGGCAAAGGTAAGAGAGAGACGGAATTGCACACCCCCCCCAAAATAAGTTCTGATAAGTGCTATTTAATATTCAATGAGTTGTCTAGTGTCAGAAGTAAAGTAAATAAATAAATACACCAACAGTAAAGTCAGTAGGAACTTGGCAGCTACAGATATAGCTTTTGTCTAGGTCTGCCCAAGGCTTCTAGAGAGTCGGGCCGTGTTTGGTCAAGAACTCAGCCGTGGAGCGTTTCACTTCTGATTGGAAGTTTTTCTGTAGACTTAACACTGGACGCTTGCAGGATCCAAGATCCAAAGGGATCTCGTCTAGTAGAAATTCTGAGTCCAGGAGCGTCATGCCAAATACAGTATCAAGGAGGCCCCCCCCCCCCCCCCCCCAGTGGATTACTTGTGGGACAGTCAATGGATCCAAATGCTGCAAAATGGCGTCTATCACATTTTCCTTCCAGATATGAAGAGTATGAAGTATGAAGAGAGGAAGACCCCCAAACAGCAGAGGGAGGGTGAAACGCCTGGTAAAAGGCACTGCTGAGTTGCGAAACGCACTGGGTGTTTCACTCTCCTTCTGTTGTTGTTGGATGGGAGAGAAGTCATTTTTCAGCATAGCATAGCATCTTCCTTCTGGTAATAAGTCAAACCCACTTCTGCTCTTATTCTTCCTTCAGTGAGCAGATGATCCTCATATTCCATCACTTCTCCTGTCTGTAGGTACGATCATTACTCGGTGCTGTGCGAGCTGCTGCCGGTGGGCATCCCTTCGCTTGCCGTCTGCTTGCAGGTTCTTCAGCACGGTAGGTACCTCTACCGTTTACCTTTCTAATCTTCCCTTAAGCTTGGAACGGGGGGGGGGGGGGGGGGGGGCGGTTGGACCATCTCATACCTCTCACTCTACTCAGGGGACTTCATTGAGGAAGCCAAGAAAGAGACCACGAACATACTGGGATTCACAGCCATAGATGTGGCGAAGAACACTTGGTAAGCACTGACCTGACTCGGAGGCATTGAATCTTCTGGTAACTAGATAAGTTCCCTATGGCCCTCACTATTAGTAGAACATAATGGCATCTAAGATATGATACCGCCAGGTAACTGTTCTAGAACTCTAAGATGTGATACCACCAGGTAACGGTGATAGAACTCTAAGATGTGATACCACCAGGTAACTGTGATAGAACTCTAAGATGTGATACCACCAGGTAACTGTGATAGAACTCTAGATTATAATACCGTCAGGTAACTGTTCTAGAACTTTAGGTTATAATACCGCCAGGTAACTGTTCAAGAACTCTAAGATGTGATACCACCAGGTAACTGTGATAGAACTCTAGATTATAATACCGCCAGGTAACTGTTCTAGAACTTTAGGTTATAATACTGCCAGGCAACTGTTCTAGAACTCTACATTATAATACTGCCAGGTAACTGTATGTTCTAGAACTTTAGGTTATGATACTGCCAGGTAACTGTTCTAGAACTCTAGGTTGCAGTACTGCCAGGTAACTGTTCTAGAACTCTAGGTTGCAGTACTGCTAGGTAACTGTTCTAGAACTCTAGGTTGCAGTACTGCTAGGTAACTGTTCTAGAACTCTAGGTTGCAGTACTGCCAGGTAACTGTTCTAGAACTCTAGGTTGCAATACCGCCAGGTAACTGTTCTAGAACTCTAGGTTGCAATACCGCCAGGTAACTGTTCTAGAACTCTAGGTTGCAATACCGCCAGGTAACTGTTCTAGAACTCTACATTATAATAATGCCAGGTAACTGTTCTAGAACTCCAGGTTAGAATAGCATCAGGTAGGGAGCCAATCGGATTAGTGCAGATAGCAATAGGATCAAATAAGGGACACAAATTCAATTTCTGATATGGCCAGTCTGGATTGGGTAGCTTCACTCGCTGATCCTTTTATCTGCACTGTTTTTGTAGCGATGGGAACGGTGCCTTCCCAGGAAGCGATATCTACAACATGGTGCAGAAAATCCATAAAGAGTTAAAGCAGAAAATTCGGGAGATCATGGAAGGAAACGAGTGAGTAATCTGCCGAATTCCAACACTTTACGCCTGGATCACAGCGGATCATGGCGGATCATGGCGTGATATCTACTTACGGCGGTTTTTTCTTTCCTTACACAGAGCGATCAGGGGCTGGTTCTCTCCCTATCACAGGAAAACTCAATTTGGAAATCCACGCAAAATGGAGACCTTCAGTGCCAAACTGTTAAAGTGAGTCCGGAATGGGTCAGATATTCCAGTTTGCGTCTGTTCTGCTTGATTATCTATACATTGTGTTAGCAGTGGTATATCTTTGTTTTGTGCTGCCCTAGGCAGACAAAATTCGGGCATCCCCATCACCCACGTTGCACACACATTAAATGCCCAATCACTCACGTTGCACACACATTAAATGCCCAATCACTCACGTTGCACACACATTAGATGCCCAATCACTCACGTTGCACACACATTAAATGCCCAATCACTCACGTTGCACACACATTAAATGCCCAATCACTCACGTTGCACACACATTAAATGCCCAATCACTCACGTTGCACACACATTAAATGCCCAATCACCCACGTTGCACACACATTAAATGCCCAATCACCCACGTTGCACACACATTAGATGCCCAATCACCCACGTTGCACACACATTAAATGCCCAATCACTCACGTTGCACACACATTAAATGCCCAATCACCCACGTTGCACACACATTAAATGCCTAATCACTCATGTTGCACACACATTAAATGCCCAATCACCCCATTACATGCCCAATCACTCACGTTGCACACACATTAAATGCCCAATCACTCACGTTGCACACACATTAAATGCCTAATCACTCATGTTGCACACACAATAAATGCCCAATCACCCCATTACATGCCCCATCACCCACATTGCACACACACTAAATGCCCCATCACCCCCATTACATGCCCCCATCACCCTCAATACATCCCCCCACCACGTCCATTACATGCCCCCATAACCCTGATTTATTGGAAGGAGCTAAAGCTTGCTGAACGGTGGGGGAGGGTGAAAATATCTGAAGCACCAGAAGTGTGCTTTAACACCCTCTGGCAGAGTGCCTTTTTTTTTTTTTTTTTTTTGGAAGATACACTACTGTGTGTTAGTAGAATTGCAGGCAAATACAAAAAAATAAGAGTAATGTGTTTTTAAACATGTCTCCTGGTTATGACATCACCTAGTGGTTTGATATGCAAATGAACTAACTTTCAATGGAAAATGTGTACTATGCATATTAAGGTACAAGGTGATGTCATAAGCAGGAGGCCACTATTTGGGCACTTTTATATCTCCTCCCATTGCCCAAGGTTGTTCTGTGTAGAATGGCATATTATGGAAGAATCTGTATCTGAATGCCAGTGTTCTAAACTAGAAGATCACCTAGCCAATGGGAGATAATCAGGGCAGAGAATCCCTCTCTTATTGGCTGCAGCCAGTTTGCCAGTCTGAAGCTACTGAAAAATGGAAAATAGGAAGCCCAATATGTCAGATGGGTTTTTCTATGATTTTGATGCAATATTTTTGGGTTGATGTGATTGACTCCTCACCTCTCTACTGTCGTCCCCGACCCCCCCCCCCCCCCCCCTCGTCATGTAGGACCCACGAGGAGTGGGAATCTCATATTGAGTCCCTGCGCTCTCAGCTGGACGCCATCTACTTTCCGGACACTGTGGAGGAATGGATGGAGGAGAATGTAAATCCTCACCTCAATCTCCTCCGAGAAATGGTCAAAGACTTCAACCAGATCCTGCCGCTCAATGCCCAACCGAAAGCCGCGCTGAAGAAATGACCAGGGAGAGTCCCGGGAAAAGGAGCCGCTAGACCTTGACAAACTCAAGGATGCTGCAGACACAGAAAGACGTGGTGGGGAGGTGTGAGAATGGGGAGGGTTAATGTTCTAGCACGGCATGCTGATGGTATCCAGGACAATGTGCATGTTCAGGACATGTGGCTGAGGGCCCCCAGGGCCATATTTACAATGTGGGGGTCTCTAGGCAGAGAGATTACAGGTGCATTCACCTTGTTTCCCATTCATCCACTCACTCATTCATCCACTCAATCATTCATAACTCACTCATTCATCCATTCATTCATTCATCCACTCACTCATTCATCCACTCACTCATTCATCCACTCACTCATTCATCCACTCACTCATTCATCCATTCATTCATTCATCCACTCACTCATTCATCCACTCATTCAGTCATCCACTCAATCATTCATAACTGACTCATTCATCCATTCATTCATTCATCCACTCACTCATTCATCCACTCATGCATTCATTCCTTTTTTTATTTTATTATTTATTAAATTATTTAAAGCTGGGTATCCAGTAACCCTTGAACCAACCAGAACCATTTGTAGCTCTGAATCCAAAGAACCTGCCCTTTTAAAAAGCAGATTTTTTTTCTTTTTCTTTTTTTTAAGATATAAACCTGCGTTCGGAAGTGTTACCAGGGAGACTGAAATTTAACAGACTTTATATTTTGTGCCCAAATTGAAATAAATCCTATTTCTGTAAAGATCTGCTTGTCGGATGTCTAATAGTGATATGTTATTGGAAAGGGTACACTAGCCTTTTTTAGGATTCTCTCCTTCCTCTGCCCAAATCAAGGTCAGCACTCACTGGATCAAACCTACTATAAACTAATTCCGCATCATCCTGCTACCCATGCATACCTCCCAACATTTCAAATGGACAAAGAGGGATGATTTTTTTTTTTGTGTGTGGGAGTGGCTGAAGGTGTGGCTGTGGGTGGAGCTTTACCAAACATATCTAGTAACTTTACTGCCAACCGGTAACTGTTTATGTAATTGGATAAGTCGTTTAGAACAGGAATAAAGTACTTTATTTACACAAATTAATATATCAATACATTTTGGAGTAGGCTCCCGTTTCTTCGTTACCAGGCCTTCTATTATTAAGGAATAAAAGGGATACTAGAAAAAAAGATAATGATTCAAAGAGAGAAAGTGGAAAAATCTGAGAAAATACTATGTTACTAAAGAGTAGTAGCTACCTGGACCTGCCTTCAGGTGGAAGTGGTAAAAGCGCAGAATGTAAAGGATTCTAGAAGGCCTGGGATGTGCATCAGATTAGACTAAAGTACAAATAAGTTAATTAAATGTGAGCTTTTATTACGGACTGATTATTTATTCTAGGTGGTGTGATAACTGCCAGAATAGTCTGATTCTAGGGGGGATTTTCTAATCAATTATGGGGCAAAGTACCCTTAATACTGCTTCTCCCTATGACGCTCTGCTCATTGTGAAGGCTGGCTATGGAGTGGGAGTTGTAGTCCATCAGTAACTGTAGAGAGGCAGTTGGACTAGAGTTTTATTTTATTTTTACACTTGAGTAAAGGAGGTTTCACTTACAGGTGCTGGGGCAAGTTCCTGTCAGTACAATTCTGGGGACTGGGGCAAGTCCTATCAGTGCTAATCTGGGGTCTTGGGCAAATCCTGGTTGAAAATCTGGTGTCTGGGTTAGTCCTGAGTGCAAATCTGGAGAACGGGGGTAAGTCATGCCAGTGCAAATCTGGTAGCTGGGACAAATCCTGAATGAAAATCTGGGGGCTGGGGCAATTCATAAGTGCAAATCTGGGCACTGGGACAAATTCTGGGGGGGCTGGGGCAAGTCCTGTGAGTGCAGTCTGGGTGCAGAGCAGTGCGGTATTTACAGCGAGGCATCCTAGGCGGATTCCTAGGGCGGCAAATTTCTAGGGGCGGCAGCGACCCCCAACACTGACCAGCAGTGAAAAAAAAAACCCTAAGAAAAAAATGGGCAGCCTGATCGCGATGAACCGAACAGGCAGCATGGTAGAACAGCATGCTGCCTGCCACTAGTCACCAGGGATCAGGGTAAGTCCTGGGGCGAGGGGGCATGTAATGGAGGCATATAATGGGGGTGATTGAGGCATATACTGGTGGTGATGAGGCATGTGATGGAGGTATGTGATGAGGTAATGTAATGGGGTGATGTGGGTTATGGGGCATGTCGTGCGTGGGTAGGGGGGTGCCAGAATTTTGTCTGCCTAGGGCAGCACAAAACCAAGAAACACCACTGGTGCAGAGAGAAAGAAAGAAAAGCAAGGAATGCATTTTTTTTAAAAACAATTTTATTAACTTAAAAAGACACTTCTCTATTTTTGTTGCTAGACTGCAGTAAATTGGGCAAACACTGTGTGGCGCTGTTGTTCCCATAATCAATCTCCTGTCTCCGCTTTGATTGCCTGGTATAGTACAGACAAGCATCTTATGACCACAACCAGAGAGGAGCCGCGGTGCTATACAAGAAGCAGTGACTGACGTGCCCCCTGTGTATTCTCTGCACAGCCCAGCATGTTCCTTTCCCTGTCACTCTAGTACCATTCAAAGCAAAGTATTATAATTTCCTTCCTTAATGATAATTATTATGAGCACATAGAGAATGCAGTGTTTTTACTTAACCTCTGGCAGCTAAAGCCTTATATAAATCTCCCCTCCTGTTATTTGTGGAATTGTACATGAAAATTACTATCACACCGCAGTCCAGCGGGGGCTACACTGCCCCAAAACTCTGACATTACTCTAGATGTCGGGGCTAAATATGCAAACTGAGGACATAGAAAGTCTCTCCGAGCCTTGATGTGCGCTATAAGAACTGTAAAACGTAAAATACATTAACGTGGCTGTCTTTATGGCAGAGCAAAAGGGTGCAGACGCTGGCCAAGGGCCTGGGGTTGCCATTTTTTTTATTCCCTAGACTAAAGACTGGATTCGAACCAATTGTTTACTGGCCTGCTGGTAAAATTGTAAATAAGCATGGTATTAGACCTTGAGCGCCTGAGATGAGGAGCAGCTGCATTTCCCTGGTCGCTTGAGGCTCCAGGTTATGCAGCCACATACCAATGCCCTGTGGAGGCAGCTGCAGATATAAACAGGGTTGGGCTCAGGTTAACGAGGTAGCAGGAGGAGAATGGAAACGCTATAATAGCGGCCACTAGAGGCTGACGTGGAAAAAGCCACAAAACCTGAATGCAAAATACAGGAGCCAGGGAAATGGGGTAGAACTGTGACAAAAATACCAACTGGTTGGCAGCCTTACTCCATTAGAATTAAATACAATCAGGAATCAAGAGATTAGAGTAGAAAAACAGGGTTATCCACATTCTCCAAGGTTATACATTTGTTTCCAAGAGCAGCACTGTCCTATTTGGGAATTGTAATTGATAACGTATCGGGGGAAGACCAACAGCTGACAGTCATGGCTTGACCCACAGCTGTTTAAAATGTCTTCAGTTTATGCCATCACCTTGATATACAAATGGCAAATTTAATTGGGACGTGTGTAATATTTGCCACACGGCCGGGCGGCCAGACGTCCCGGTTTTTACAAGGATTTTGGACTCTATGTCCCTGACACTTTTTGAGGGATGCAAATGAATGTCTGGGTTATTGTGCCCGTGGCTGCTACCTGCCACTCAGGATACATGTATCCAGGAGGCAGGCAGCCGCGAGTTTCATTGGAGAGCAGTGGGCAGCTTGTGTGCTGCCTCCTGCTCTCCCGCCAGTAATGATTTAGAGCATTGTATTTCTAATGCTCTGAGTGATAATTACGCGTGGGGGGTCCCAATTTCACTGGTTACCAAGACCTGGCTCCTGGTGACTGAGCCCCTATAAGTAATTACATGTATAGCTTGGAGGAAAGACGTAACAGGGGGGATATGATAGAAACATTTAAATACATAAAGGGAATCAGCACAGTAACGGAGGGGAGTATATTTAAAAGAAGAAAAACTACCACAACTAGAGGACATAGTCTTAAATTAGAGGGGCAACGATTTAAAGGTAATATCAGGAAGTATTACTTTACTGAGAGGGTAGTGGATGTATGGAATAGCCTGCCAGCAGAAGTGGTAGAGGTAAACACAGTCAAGGATTTTAAGCATGCATGGGATAGGTATAAGGCTATCCTAGATATAAGATAAGGCCAGGGACTAATGAAAGTATTACTTTACTGAGAGGGTAGTGGATGTATGGAATAGCCTGCCAGCAGAAGTGGTAGAGGTAAACACAGTCAAGGATTTTAAGCATGCGTGGGATAGACACAAGGCTATCCTAGCTATAAGACCGGGAACGGGGGACTAATAAAAGTATTCAAAAAAAATTGGGCAGACTAGATGGACCGAATGGTTCTTATCTGCCGACACAGTCTATGTTTCTAATAACCAATCAAGATGAGAAAAAAAAAAATCATGGGGGGGATTTATATACATTATTGGAACTTATTTATGAGACTGAGTGGGTGTTTATTGATAGTGGTATATTTAATCCAAAAAAGGTCCTGTGAGCTGAGGATTATGGGTATTGTAGTCCACAGACACTGGGCTGTGTTTTTTTACTTAGAAGCATATCATTTTTCCACGTTTGCCACATAAAAACCAAATTATCGGCAAAAAATGAAGCTTTGTTTAAGTGAGAGATCCTCTGTAACCATTCTAACTAAACATGCTTTAATGAAAGAAAAATAATAATAAAGTAAATGATTGAACCCTCTTTGCTTATAGCTCTATCAGAAGGCGGCCATATTGTTTAGAATCTTGGGTCAGAGGTTTGCAAGACCCACCTGACCCAAGATGTCTGCCCCCTGATAGATCTACGCAACAACGCGATAACATCATTTATTTTTATTCTTCCATTAAGCATTTCTATTGACGCTATATTTCAATGAAACAGAATTAATTTTTTTGGGGGGCGACAGTTGTCCTTTAAATAGATCTCGGAGACTTTTAACGGTGGAGCTGATGGGGTTATACGAAAGACGCCATTTGCTCTCAGCCCCTGCCTGTTCTGTGTGCTATCTTGTCGTGTAATCATTAGTCCTGCCTATCTGGGATGTATCTACAATGGTTGTCAGCCTCTCTGAGCTGTATTGATCCCAGCTAAGGAACAGGTACTGGGCAGGCTGGGAAATATACTTCGGCCAAATTAGTGCAGCATTGTGACTCGCAGCTGAAAGTCTATTAGTGCAAGTTTGTTAGGATAACGATCGGCTTTTGGCCTTAGTCTGGTACTCGTCTTCCTAAATGGGAAGTACTGAAAAATTTGGACTGAACAAGCAGCAAAAATAATCCAGTAAGCACACTGGGGTTATGTATAAATATGTTTATGTCTAATCCTGATTCCTTCAGTCGGGATTTAGCGCCTGCACCTGTACAGTCTGTATAAACCTGTCAGAAAGGGGTTTATGCATGAGGAAAAAGGGGCAAAACTGCAACTTTTTATTCTCAATCTACGACTTTTCATTCTCAGTCTGTGACTGTTTATTCTCAATCTATAACTTTTCATTCTCAGTCTATGGCTTTTCTTTCTCAATCTGTGACTTTTCATTTGCAATCAGTGACTTTCCATTCTCAGTCTGTGACTTTTCATTCTCAGTCTGTGACTGTTTATTCTCAATCTATAACTTTTCATTCTCAGTCTGTGACTGTTTATTCTCAATCCGTGACTTTTCATTCTCAATCTATGGCTTTTCGTTTTCAATCTGTGACTTTTCATTCTCAGTCTGACTATTTATTCTCAATCTATGACTTTTCATTCTGAGTCTGTGAATTTTCATTCACAGTCTGCAACTGTTTATTCTCAATCCGTGACTTTTCATTCTCAATCTGTGAATTTTCATTCTCAGTCTGCAACTGTTTATTCTCAATATATGAATTTTCATTCTTAACCTAAGACTTTTAATTTTCAATCTATGACTTTTCATTCTCAATCCGTGACTTTTCATTCTCAATCTGCGACTGTTTATTCTCAATCCGTGACTTTTCATTCTCAATCTATGGCTTTTCATTTTCAATCTGTGACTTTTCATTCTCAGTCTGACTATTTATTCTCAATCTATGACTTTTCATTCTGAGTCTGTGAATTTTCATTCACAGTCTGCAACTGTTTATTCTCAATCCGTGACTTTTCATTCTCAATCTGTGAATTTTCATTCTCAGTCTGCAACTGTTTATTCTCAATATATGAATTTTCATTCTTAACCTATGACTTTTCATTCTCAATCTGCGACTTTTCATTCTCAATCCGTGACTTTTCATTCTCAGTCTGCGACTGTTTATTCTCAATCCGTGACTTTTCAAACATGGGTTTCTCTTTAAAAATAAAATACAGTTTGGTGCTTAAGAATAAATATTCTCCAAATGTAGTTTTCATTTTTTCCAAATAAATGTTAAAAGAAATTTGAAGTGTCCTTCCACCATCTTTATTTACACCATCTTCATCTGCACCATCTTTACTTACACCAGCTTCATTTACACCATCTTTACTTACACCAGCTTCATTTACACCATCTTTACTTACACCAGCTTCATTTACACCATCTTTACTTACACCAGATTAATTTGCACCATCTTTACTTACACCAGCTTCATTTACACCATCTTTACTTACACCAGCTTCATTTACACCATCTTTACTTACACCAGATTTATTTACACCATCTTTACTTACACCAGCTTCATTTACACCATCTTTACTTACACCAGCTTCATTTACACCACATTTACTTACACCAGCTTCATTTACACCATCTTTACTTACACCAGCTTCATTTACACCATCTTTACTTACACCAGATTTATTTACACCATCTTTACTTACACCAGCTTCATTTACACCATCTTTACTTACACCAGCTTCATTTACACCATCTTTACTTACACCAGCTTCATTTACACCACATTTACTTACACCAGCTTCATTTACACCATGTTTATTTATAAACATGATCATCAAAGCAAAACATAAGATTTCTTAATGCGTCACTGAAAGATCCTTTAATCTGAGAATGTAAAGAATACAAAAACGATCTATACATTGCATTATCAGAACTGCAAGAAAATGTGTACATTGAAAGAAAAATGTCTTGGGACATGTGTAATATGACTATGAAGACACAAGTGATTAAAACACATATTTATATATTATTTTATATTTTATACACTGTTTTGATGATCACTTTAATACGTTGCTTTTTCAGACTCCAGTTTCTTTACTATTTGTTCGTTTAGGGGACAGGTCACTTTGAAAGAAAGAAATAATAATAAAAGCTCTCTATTTAACAACAGTACATTAAAAAAAAAAAAAACACCCTAAATGAACTGTTTATCAAATGTTACACTTTCTGGGCTGATTATCAAACCAAGTCAAGTACACTGTAGCTGCCAAAGATGCTCTTGGTTTGTGTTAATTCCAGTCTTTACATTTCAGTCGTTTGTAGAACATTACAGAGTTGTTTAATCCTCTTTTTTGCCTGGCAGGGTCTAAATCACACGTGCCCTTAGGAACAAACTGTACAACTTACTACCCCTGCTCCTCCTATTTTGCTTAATTATCCCTGAGTGATTTATTGCATACTTTGGGGTCATGTACTAAACAAGTGCAGTGGGGAAAAAAGTAGGTAAAACACGACTAATGAGCAATTTGCGACTATTTGTAACATTTTGCGCTTGTTTTCCCTGATTCGCGCCTCTTCCGTTTATTTTCATTTTGCGTGCATTTTTCCGGTTGCGCTAATAAATTGCGATTAGATTTGCGCCACGCTAAAGAGCTTTGCGAATATTTTGTGAAAAACAATTCTTATTTGCGTGTGAAAATGACACCCGCTTTTAGCGAGCGCTATCAAAGGAGGTAGAAAAAAAATTCGCAAAAATAGTTTTGCTCATAAAATATATTTGTGTTTTTTTAGTACATGACCCTCTTAGAGGATATCTCTTAGTAAACGTAATGAGTTGATCAGACTTCCATTTTTTTCCCCCCAACAAAAGTAATCAGCCTGATCTTAAACATTATTGATGCTGTGGATGTAGACAATAAACAATTATCTATAGTTTGCGTTAGCAATATTGCAAACAAATGCTTAAATTAGGAGAAAAATGTGTTTTAAATGTGTCTCCTCCTTATGACATCACCTGTGGCCTGATATGCAAATGACACATTCTCCATTGAAAAGCAGTTCATTTGCATATCAGGCCACAGGTGATGTCATAAGGAGGAGACTCCACAGACACATTTAAAACCAAATTTTCTCCTAATTTAGGCCTTTGCTCACATTTCTGCTAATACAATGTATAGATCATTTTCAATCATTTTAATCTTGAATGATCATTGATTACCCACTTCCTGGGGGCTGATTTGATAAAGAGACCCCCCCCCCCCCCCCCAAAATCTGTGTTCGGGAATGTTTGCCTCAGTGGCTGTATTAGACAGGCTGCTGGCTTCTTCGTATCTCTAGCAGTTCCTGGCTTTCTCACTTTCAAAGAGCTCTGTGCCTGGCCTCCGCTTCTGACATACAGAATGTGTGGTTTGTTCCAGGCATTTGGATTTTTCCAACGAAATATATATATATATAATCAGCCCAGAATCCAGACAGGACCAGAATTCCAGGGCAGCCACAGAGTGGATTCAGATTACTAATGGATGCAAAACAGGAGCGCAGACAGCCACGACAAGAAGCCTCCTCCGTGGACTGGGTCTTAAAGGGACAGTATCACCTTAACATTGCTTATACCGCGCATGTAGAAAATAAACCTGGATTGAAAATGATCTATACATTGTGTTAGAAGAATGGCAAGCAAATGCATAAACTAGGAGAACCATGTGTTTTAAAATGTGTCTGTGCAGTCTCTAGGGTTGCCACCTGGCCGGTATTTTACCGGCAGGCCGGTAAAAAAATTGGCATCAGGCCCATGTTAAGTCTATGGAGACAGTACCAAGGCTGGTATTTTTCTGAAGAAAAGGTGGCAACCCTAGCAGTCTCCTGCTTATGACATCACTGGTGGATTGATATGCAAATTATCTGGTTTTCAATGGGAAATGTGTAATTTGCATACCATGCCACAGGTGATGTCATAAGCAGCAGACACCACAGGCACATTTTAAAACACATTTTGCTCCAAATTTAGGCATTTTCTTTGCAGTTTTGCTAACACAATGTATAGATCATTTTCAATCATTATTTTATGGTTTATATTCGCACTTTGAGCGATGTATAGGTGATACAGTCCATTAAAAGGCTAGATGAACCGTTCTGGGCGCAGAGTCTGTTATTAATGAGGTATTTGTAACTGTAATTGTTATGAGTAACTAAGGGTAGTGGATGTATGGAATAGCCTTCCAGTAGAAGTGGTAGAGGTAAACATAGTCAAGGATTTTAAGCACGTGTGGGATAGACACAAGGCTATCCTAGCTATAAGACCGGGAACGGGGGACTAATAAAAGTACTCAAAAAAAATTGGGCAGACTAGATGGACCGAATGGTTCTTATCTGCCGACACATTCTATGTTTCTATGTTTCTATGTAATCTGGGGCTAGAGTGCATCACTGTGCTTCAGTACCAGCAGTATGTAGAAATCCTATATCTCCAGGAGGAAAACATAATTTAATTAATTTAGAGAGAAAGGAATCCACACTTAATTAATTCATTTGATTTCCTTCTGGGTCACATATGACTTCTACATTCTGTAAGGCACCGGATGAAAGTAACACGTGGTTGGTACAAAATGGCCGACATAAATGACCGACCTACGGCTGGTCGAAATGCATACTTAGCTCATAACCTGCTTGATCGTTCCCACTTTCTTAAACTTGCATTAAGCTGTACGGTGGCTGGACTTCATTTCTCAAAGGTCTCAAACCCAGTTCCTGCCACACAATTATCATACATCACTTTGACCCTCATGAACTCCTCTTTCAGCACATGTCGGAGAGGACACGGAGGAAGCTTGATGGATGGAGCTCCGAATGGCTCTTCAAAAAGACCTAATTTGAACTTGGGACAGCTGGTAGAGGGTCCTATATTTAGAGTGTATGTCCTGCGGTGGTTATTGGTTCTATGTGGGGAGGTACTGTATGCACCACAAAACTATTTTCATTATTGATCCCTATTTGCTCTGTATAGCTCTAACACGGGGGGCTGAGATATTGTTTAGAATCTTGGGTCAGATGGGTCATATCTAACCTAACATTCAAAACAACATGTCTGCCCTGTGATAGAGTTATGCAGAACAAAGAGATTTTATTAAACCATGAAAGATTTTTTTATTTTTTATTTAAAATATCTACGACTGTAATGGGAAGCCCACCTTTAATCAGTTCCAAGATATTTTTTTTAGTTAATTTCTGTTACAAATTCAGCACCCAGAGGTATTCATTAACCCTTTGAGCACACATTCTCCCTTGGGCCACCCCCGTTTTCAGGAGAAACTCACTGCGCTAACATTTAAAATACATTGTGTAAAACTGGCACGAGCAGGAAAAAAAAAAAAAAAAAAAAAAGGTCATTTGCGCCAAGAGAATTGCACGAGAATTTTCAACTTTGCAAAAAAAAAAAATGGCGGATGAATTGACCAGTAGGTCTGGCGTAAGTTTTACAAATCTCAGCCATCTGGTTGAGACGGACGTGATAGTATCGGGATGTTTAGTAAAAAAGACGCAATTAGTTTTTTTTCCCCGCTACTTTGCTGACACTTTTGTAGGCGGGGCCCATTTTCTCTTGAGCTATACATTTGCTTGCAATTCTGCTAACACGCTGTATAGATCATGTTTTATGCTCTCCGTTCACAGTATTATTTAGGATGAGTAACTGACATATGGTCAGCTCTTAAAGAGAATGAATATCCCTCATGCTGGTTGTTCCCCCATCACAGGGAGAGCTAAAGTCCAGTATTTTAGTGCTATTTATGCTCTCCTATCTGCTGGGGCTGTGACTCTGGCAGCTGGAAGGTTATCACTAGTATTATAGTGGGCACAAGCCAGGCCCCCGATGACTCCTCTTTCTAATAATTACCTGTCGGCTATAAGATCCCAGCCCCCGGGATCAGCATGCATCTCCAACTATTTGCAGATACACGCAGGGAATTAAGGGGACCACGAAACAAGGTCATGTAGAGAATTGTTTTTTAAAAAATGATCAAAAATGGTCAGTACATTGTGTTTGTTTATACATTTGCAATTCTCCAAAGAAAAAATAATGTCATAAAAGTGTTTGCAGTGTCTGCTATTAATGACATCACCTGTGTGCAGTGGATGCAGTAAGCTACGTGCAGATTGCGTGCAGTGGATGTAGTGAGCTATGTGTAGATTGTGTGCAGTGGATGGAGTGCGCTTTGTGTTGACTGAGTGTAGTGTATGTAGTAAGCTATGTGTAGAGCTGTGTGCAGTGAATGCAGTGAGTTATGTGTAGACTGTGTGCAGTGGATGCAGTGAGCTTTGTGAAGATTGTGTGTAGTGGATGTAATAAGCTATGTGTATATTATGTGCAGTGATGCAGTGAGCTATGTGTAGATTTGTGTGCAGTGGATGTAGTGAGCTTTGTGTTGAATGAGTGTAGCGTATGTAGTAAGCTATGTGTAGATTTGTGTGCAGTGAATGCAGTGAGTTATGTGTAGACTGTGTGCAGTGATGCAGTGATCTTTGTGTAGATTGTGTGCAGTGATGTAGTGAGCTTTGTGTAGATTGTGTGCAGTGGATGTAGTAAGCTATGTGTGGATTGTGTGCAGTGGATGCAGTGAGCTATATGCATATTGTGTGCAGTGGATGCAGTGAGCTATGTGTAGATTTGTGTGCAGTGGATGTAGTGAGCTTTGTGTAGATTGCATGCAGTGGATATAATAAGCTTTGTGTGGATTGTGTGCAGTGGATACAGTGAGCTATATGCATATTGTGTGCAGTGGATGCAGTGAGCTATATGCAGATTGTGTGCAGTGGATACAGTAGTTTGTGTGCAGCAGATACAATGTGTTGTTGAGTCCATTGGGTTGTTTGCAGTATGCTGTTGTGGGTTGTAGGTGCAGTGTGTTATGCGTAGGTTGTGTGTAGTGTGTAGTCTGTGTGCAGTGGGTGCAGTGTGTCATTGTGTATAGGATATGTAAGTGTGTGTTATTGCTGTGTATTGTTGAATGCAGTGTATTGTGTGTGCGTGTTGTGTGTGGTTGTGTGCAGTGTGTGTTCTGTGTTTAGTGTGTTGTGTGCAGTGTGTATGCAGTGTGTTTTTGTGCGCAGCGTGTTGGTGTGTGTAGTGTGTTGTTGTGTGCAGTGTATTGTTGTGTGCAGTGTGTTGTTGTGTGCAGAATGAGTGTGTTGGTGTGTGTGTGCTATTGTGTGCATTGTGTTGTTTTCTGTAGTGTGTTGTTGTGTGTAGAATGTGTGTGTGTTGTGGTGTGCAGTGTGTTGTTGTGTGTGCAGCGTGTGTGTAGTGTGTTGCTGTGAGCAGTGTGTGTGTGCAGTGAGTTGTTGTGTGCAGTGTGTTGTTGTGTGCAGTGTGGCAGTGTGTTGTGTTTGTGTGTGCAGTGTGTTGTTGTGTGTGTGTGCAGTGTGTAGTATGTGTGTGCAGCATGTGTGTGCAGTGTGTTGTTGTGTACAGTGTGTGTGTATGTGTGTGCAGTGTTTATGTGTCTGTGTGTGTGCAGTGTGGCAGTGTGTGCAGTGTGTGTGTGAGCGCAGTGTGTTGTTGTTGTGTGTGCGCAGTGTGTTGTGTGCAGTGTGTGTTGTTGTGTGCAGTGTGTGTGCAGTGTGTGTGTGTAGTATGTTGTTGTGTGCAGTGTGTGCAGTATGTTGTGTGCAGTGTGTTGTGTGTGTGCAGTATGTTGTTGTGTGCAGTATGTTGTGTGCAGTGTGTTGTTGTGTGCAGTGTGTGTGCGTGCAGTGTGTTGTTGTGTGCAGTATGTTGTGTGCAGTGTGTTGTTGTGTGCAGTGTGTGCAGTGTGTTGTTGTGTGCAATTTGTGTGTGCAGTGTGTTGTTGTGTGCAGTGTGTGTGTGCAGTGTGTGTGTGGAGTATGTTGTTGTGTGCAGTGTGTGTGCAGTGTGTTGTTGTGTGCAGTGCATGTGCAGTATGTTGTGTGCAGTGTGTGTGTGCGGTATGTTGTTGTGTGCAGCGTGTGTGTGCGGTATGTTGTTGTGTGCAGTGTGTTGTTATGTGCAGTGTGTGTATGTGCAGTGTGTTGTTGTGTGCAGTGTGTGTGTGCAGTTTGTTGTGTGCAGTGTGTGTGTATGTGCAGTGTGTTGTTGTGTGCAGTGTGTGTGCAGTATGTTGTGTGCAGTGTGTGTATGTGCAGTGTGTTGTTGTGTGTGTTCAGTTTGTTGTGTGCAGTGTGTGTGTGTGTATGTGCAGTGTGTTGTTGTGTGCAGTGTGTTGTTGTGTGCAGTTTGTTGTGTGCAGTGTGTGTGTGTATGTGCAGTGTGTTGTTGTGTGTGTATGTGCAGTGTGTTGTTGTGTGCAGTGTGTGTGTATGTGCAGTATGTTGTTGTGTGCAGTTTGTTGTGTGCAGTGTGTGTGTATGTGCAGTTTGTTGTGTGCAGTGTGTTGTTGTGTGCAGTGTGTGTGTATGTGCAGTGTATGTGCAGTATGTTGTGTGCAGTATGTGTGTATGTGCAGTGTGTTGTTGTGTGCAGTGTGTTGTTGTGTGCAGTGTGTGTGTGTGCAGTGTGTTGTTGTGTGCAGTGTGTGTGTGCAGTGTGTTGTTGTGTGCAATTTGTGTGTGCAGTGTGTTGTTGTGTGCAGTGTGTGTGTGCAGTGTGTGTGTGGAGTATGTTGTTATGTGCAGTGTGTGTGCAGTGTGTTGTTGTGTGCAGTGCGTGTGCAGTATGTTGTGTGCAGTGTGTGTGTGCGGTATGTTGTTGTGTGCAGCGTGTGTGTGCAGTGTGTTGTTGTGTGTAGTGTGTTGTTATGTGCAGTGTGTGTATGTGCAGTGTGTTGTTGTGTGCAGTGTGTGTGTGCAGTTTGTTGTGTGCAGTGTGTGTGTATGTGCAGTGTGTTGTTGTGTGCAGTGTGTGTGCAGTATGTTGTGTGCAGTGTGTTGTTGTGTGTGTTCAGTTTGTTGTGTGCAGTGTGTGTGTGTGTGTATGTGCAGTGTGTTGTTGTGTGCAGTGTGTTGTTGTGTGCAGTTTGTTGTGTGCAGTGTGTGTGTATGTGCAGTGTGTTGTTGTGTGTGTATGTGCAGTGTGTTGTTGTGTGCAGTGTGTGTGTATGTGCAGTATGTTGTTGTGTGCAGTTTGTTGTGTGCAGTGTGTGTGTATGTGCAGTTTGTTGTGTGCAGTGTGTTGTTGTGTGCAGTGTGTGTGTATGTGCAGTGTATGTGCAGTATGTTGTGTGCAGTATGTGTATGTGCAGTGTGTTGTTGTGTGCAGTGTGTTGTTGTGTGCAGTGTGTGTGTATGTGCAGTATGTTGTGTGCAGTGTGCAGTGTGTGTGCAGTATGTTGTGTACAGTGTGTTGTTGTGTGCAGTATGTTGTGTGCAGTGTGTGTGTATGTGCAGTATGTTGTGTGCAGTGTGCAGTGTGCGTGCAGTATGTTGTGTACAGTGTGTGTGCAGTATGTTGTGTGCAGTGTGTTGTTGTGTGCAGTGTGTGTGTATGTGCAGTATGTTGTGTGCAGTGTGCAGTGTGTGTGCAGGATGTTGTGTGCAGTGTGTTGTTGTGTGCAGTGTGTGTGTATGTGCAGTATGTTGTGTACAGTGTGTGTGCAGTATGTTGTGTGCAGTGTGTTGTTGTGTGCAGTGTGTGTGCATGTGCAGTATGTTGTGTGCAGTGTGCAGTATGTTGTGTACAGTGTGTGTGCAGTGTGTTGTTGTGTGTAGTGTGTTGTTGTGTGCAGTGTGTTGTTGTGTGCAGTGTGTGTATGTGCAGTGTGTTGTTGTGTGCAGTGTGTGTATGTGCAGTGTGTTGTTGTGTGCAGTGTATGTGCAGTGTGTTGTTGTGTGCAGTGTGCAGTGTGTTGTTGTGTGCAGTGTGTTGTTGTGTGCAGTGTGTGTATGTGCAGTGTGTTGTTGTGTGCAGTGTATGTGCAGTGTGTTGTTGTGTGCAGTGTGCAGTGTGTTGTTGTGTGCAGTGTGTTGTTGTGTGCAGTGTGTGTGCTGCTCTGGATCCGCCTCTGGATGCAGCTCACAGTCACTGCAGCCAATACATGGAGAGTGAATGGGAGGAGAGATGAGGAGAGAGTGAGAGGGAGGCAGGGGAGAGACATCTCACATCCATCTCTCTCCAGGAGACTCACATCATTTATCTGCCCAGCCTGTAACCTCCCAATCACCGGGCACAGACCCTACACCAAGGACCCCACATCCCACCCTGAGGACCACTATTCCCAACCATTCCAGGATGCTGACTGCTACCCCCCTCCTTATAGTCCCTGACTGGCTCCTCCCGGTTGGAGGTGTCTGTGCTCCCCCCCAGCAAATCTGACACCCTCTCCCTACAATCTCCCCACCCCTGCTGGGTGTCTGATCTCCATCACCCCATCACCCTCCTCCATCATCACATCTTGCTTCTAACAAGGATGCTCCAATTCTAAGGACCAATCAACCCCTGGCAGGACCCCCTCTCCTCCCCCCCCCCCTCTTACTGTATCCTAATCTGATCCCCCCCCACAAGGCACCAGGATGGGTAAAGACCAGGAGCTACTCCAAGCGGTGAAGACTGAGGATTTAGGGATGGTCCACAAGCTTCTACAGAGACCCAAGGCAGGCAAAGCCAGTGAGTACTGTCTTATCTATTTAATTGGCTCAAATGATTTAAGAAGGATTAAATCAGCAAAGAATTAATTAGCAGGGCCCACTCTCCCTGCTGACATGTACCCTGTAACACAGCAAGGGATGGGAAATACAGGGGCTACAAGATGGGGTGGGGGGTACATTGCTTGATTGAGGGTGCTGTGCATTCCACTACTACCTTGCCTGTGTCTATAGGTGAAACTGCTTTATGCACCATGCATTGATTGCAATATCTATTAACTCTTACAGTGCTGCATGCATGTATTGCTGGTAGGCTTGTAGCATGCATTGGATGTGTCTGATCTGGTTTGTGGAGTCAGTCATGTTATATATTACTACAGTCTGTGATTGAAGAGTAGAGACCCCACTCTAGTCTTCCTAACCCTGATGGGGGGGGGGGGGGGGGGGGATGATCCTATCCACTGACAGCTGGCTGAGGCTCTAGAAGGGGTTAATGGTGTTGTACTGCCAAACAGAAGCTCAGCTGGTCCCTCCTGGTTAAATAAAAAAGGGGGAGAGTCGGGAAAAAGAAACCACACAACCCCTAATCTGAAAAAATGGTCCAGAAGATGGGTGATGGGCGTCCTATAGATACTGCAGGATGTGGGGAGGGGACTTGATCTGGTTGGAGAAAGCATGGGGTATTTCAAAAGCATATTATCCCCTTCTGGGTGTGAGAGTTACCCTACCCTTGACCACCATGTACCATTCCCCAATATAGCTCAGCGGATCTGGACCCTTCTATTTAGGATTAGTTATATGGCCATTTTATTTTCTTTCATGTTAACCCCTATCACTCGGGGCAGCATCTCCCCTTCCCCTGTCCCAGCCCTGTCTGAATTTCCCTTCCCTTTGTACAGTACCCCTTACAGATGGACATGTTTCTGCCAGTAGAGGAGACCAGCTGGGGATAGCTATATGTGTGATGGGTCAGTTTAATTCCTCCAGGCATTTCCAGTATTGGCTGAATGAGTAATCCCATTCCCCCTGGAGCCAGTGGCTCAGTAGACTGAGAACAGCATTAGACCAGCGTGGAAGGCAGGGACCCATACCCATACCCTTTTCTCCGTGCATACACCTGATATCCAGTTATTATTTTAAATGTATATAATAAAACATGATTTGCTAAAGACGTACATTACACACAGATCTTTCCTGATGAATCTAAAACCCCTTTAAAAAAGGGGAGATGGTTGATTGCATTATTTTATTTTTTTCAGTATAGATCTATTGACCGGGTAAAAAAAAAAAAAAAAAGTAATTAAAAATAAACAAATAAAAATGTAATTGTTTTTTTAAAATTCCCCCTCGCTAGGCCATTAAAATATATAGTTTAATTGCAGAGTCATTAGCATCACTGTGTGAGTATTTCAGAGGGATTGTTTGCTAGAGGCCTGTACTGCAAATATTGGATCAGTATATAAGGTGGGTCACTCATAGACCAATATTTCAGCACTGTCAGTGTTACTGTGGCTGGACCAGGGGTTAAAGGTCACAGTGGAGACTTCTGGGTAGTTCGGAAAAAAAAAACGGGTGACTGTACGGAATATAAAACTCTCACGGTCTCTCTGAATTGTTCTATTTTCTCCTAAATGATTAATTCGGAGTAGTGGCATCGGGGTGGGAGAGATTTTAGTGAGAAAAATTAAGAAAACGTGGACCAAAATGAAAATCACCTAGGACAGTCGAATTTTTGCGATCTCCACTAAATAGTTTGGAAATTTTTGCAAGGCGATTTGGGTGGAGGGAACTTTGGGGTGTGTTTTCGGACCCCAGTTTCTGATCCGAGCTCCACACTTCTTGTTGTTTTCCGATTGGCTAGCGGTAGAGAAGCGGTAATCCCTCCGTCTGCGTTAATCGATGATGTACAACAGTACGCCCGAAACAGAGTTACGAAACGTGGCCCCTGATTATCCGAATTACGAAACAGAGCAGGGGTTTCAAACCCTTGACTGGTAACAGTGGTGATTGGCTGACGGGTGTGGTACTATAAGAGCTAGTCTGTTGGAAACCAAGAGGCTCAGTCAAACCTGGATCCCCCATTGAAGGTCCCAAGTTTCTGATGTAATATACGATAACAGAAAGATGGAGAAGATAGTCCACAGCAAGTTAAACAGCTCAGTATAAAATGTTTTAAAACCCCTTGGGGAGCTAGTGATGGGTGAAGTCAGCGGTGACATCACAGCGCCACCACGGAATTCAGGCGGAATTGCGGTGTTACGACAATGTTCCGTGGCTTTGTTGGTCGGATTGCCAGGTGTATGGTTTGCAACCATACAATCTGATAAGTGGAACTGTGTAGGAAATATACCCCATACCGCCAGTCAGAGATGAGCAAAGTGTACAAGGACGCTAGTGTCTGGGGCAAGATTGTCCGACACAAAGCACAGTAGATGTCCGCCATGGCGCCTTCCACTGCCCCCCCCCGTGCTTGGTTTTGTGTCAGTAGCATTTTCACAAACCAGAAACTTCAGGCAGGAGAAAGACTCGTTGGATAATTAATCTCCCTGTACATCATTGTGTTTAGAGCTTGGCGTTTCGTAGGCCTCTGCCCATAACAAAGTTTTAGTTTTAAATATAAATATTACCATTTGAAGATTTGGCATGCCCGAGTTTGTACAATAGCCGAAAAAGTGTCATTGAAAAGCTAATCGCGAGGCTTATCAAAACCTACACATTTGCCTAGTTTATTTTTTTTTTTTCTTTCCCCATATGTCTTTTTTTCTTTTTTTTTCTCCTCCTTCTTTTTTCTTTCTATAATTTTTCTACCTCGATATCAGGAATCTGAAATATATGTTGATCGTATAAATTGATAGTTTCAATTTTTTTTTTAGAACCAAGGACATGTATAGTTTATGTGTTATATTATTTCATATTTGTAATATCCTGTGGTGATTCAATAAAAACCGTAAAATAAAAAAGGGGGGAAAAAAAACAAAAAAAACCTACACATTTGCCTGCCAAAAAGCACAATTTTCTTGGAAAGCAACTCCGTTACACAAACAATTTTTAGAATTTTTGTGTTGGGCACAACAAAAAAAAACAAACAATCAACCCCTAGTTAGAAGAATTTCAAACATATATTGTAAGAAAATTGCATTTTAAAATGGTGTCTCCTTTTCATGGTGGGAAATGTGTTATTGGGGTCACCACAGCTAGGTCCTGGCCTCCTCCTAGTGATTGATTGCTCAAGACAGTAAGGGTGAAGGCGAGGAATGCTAATCAAGTTCATTTTTAGCTAGCCCAATGTATAGATAAACCCTCCTTCAGGTGGAGTCATCTTTACACAACAGGTACCCTTTTATTTACTGTCTGCTCTCCGAGGGCTTCCGAGATATGCATCTACCTTCAGCTTTAGCATCCTCTGAGAGAATCCTCTCCTTCATTGGTATCCAGTCAGTTACATTTTACCGATAGTTGGCCTTTCATTTTATTAACAGATTTACATTTCCAAATAATTTTTTTTTTTGGTTCAGAAATGCTAAAAAAGAAAAAGAAATGTAAAGGATTTTTTTTTATAGGGAACCAAAAACTGTTTAGACATGATTTCTTTATTCCATAACAGTATTGCCTCATGTTTCAGGACACATTTAGCCTCTGACTCTATACTCCAGCATGGGACAGTGACCGCAGTTTGAGTGTCATAGGATACCAAACATTGGAACTGAAAACAGAAGAAAAAAAACATGTTTCCCAGCATTGGAATAATTGGCATGTTCATTTAATTATTTATAATAAAGTGAGAGAAAGAGTGTCCAGTAAAAAAAAAAAAGCAAAACTGTTTAGAAAGTAATTAACAAGGGGAATTGTCAGCATTAGTCATTTGCATTAAGAGATTTTTTATTTGCTGTTTGGGGACGCCTGTTTTAAATTTGGTGGCGTTGGTTACGCAGACGCTGATGGCAGCAGAGGGCAGATTGAGTAATCAAGCCGAATTTCGTCCCAAATCAATACATCACTAGATGATCTGTTTACTGTTTGTACAAAGTAGTGCAAATTTTTGTATTTGTTTATTTTTAGTTGGTTTTGGTTTAAATCAACATTTTTTTTAAGTTTTGTGTCAAGTCACAGTTTGAATCTTTTGGCATAATTTTTTTGGGGGTGGAGGAGTGTAAAAATCAATCAATAAATTAGATATTTTTAAAAATATAATGCTTAAAGGAACTCCATTACCTACACATGGAATGTTGAGATAAGTCCCACCACTTCTCTCCCCTCCCCCCCCCCCCCCCCCCCCAAGATGACAGTCCGCAGACAACAAGGGATTTTATTAAACAGACACAACAAGGATACAAAAAATATCAACACATGGTATACTTTACTTTTAACATACACACAAAGGTCAATTTAAAGAAGACACCACATGACAAAGGTATGGAGAATTAACGCACCCTCCCCCTAAGAAAAGACACGGACAAAAAAATGGATATGGAGGTCACAGTATTTATTGAGAAATACTGCAACAAAGATTTTATATTTATATCAGTAACTTAGAAAATTTTAACGCATACTAAAAACGTATCAAAACCATTCAACACGTATAACATGTAAACCCATGTACAAAACACCATCCACCAAGCGGTAGCATATCTAGGATTGGGTACCCGAGGATCGGACGTAGGCGTCACCGTCACCAAAAATATCTGGCTACCGGCGTCGATGCCCCTGCACGGTAGCCGCCTGATATTCGCTCCCCAGGGACCAGCCCATGAGGAGCCCGTGCAGATAGCTACCAGAGCTACTGCCTCCCGGGTTGGCCATACCCAAGACAGCCAACCCCCTGCACTGACGCCA